>CP136057.1:400744956-400917456 GCA_032464435.1 Aegilops umbellulata
GCCTGGGCTCCTCTTCGTCATCGCTGTCTAGCCCCTTGTTTTTGTTTTCGGCTCTTAACTTGCCTGCCTGCTTGAACACCCAACAATCCCTGTTGGTGTGATTGGCTGGCCTTTCGGGGGTGCCGTGAATCTGGCATGAGCGGTCGAGTATTCGGTCCAAACTGGATGGGCCCTGGGTATTCTTTTTGAATGGCTTTTTCCGCTGACCGGATTTATGGCCTCTGAATCCGGCGTTTACTACCGTATCTTCATTGCTGTCGCTGCTGACGCGACGTCTCTGTTTATTCTGTCGCAACCTGCCACTTTTGTCCTTGGTATCTGAATTACCTTGCTTCTTCGATAAGTTGTTGCTGCGAGCTAGCCAGCTATCTTCGCCCGCGCAAAAGCGGGTCATGAGTGTCGTGAGGGCTGCCATGGATTTCGGCTTTTCCTGTCCTAGGTGCCGGGCAAGCCACTCGTCATGGATGTTATGCTTGAAGGCTGCTAAGGCCTCTGCATCCGGACAATCGACTATCTGATTTTTCTTTGTTAGGAACCGTGTCCAGAATTGCCTGGACGATTCTTCTGGCTGCTAGATTATGTGGCTTAGGTCGTCGGCGTCCGGTGGCTGTACGTAGGTCCCCTGGAAGTTGTCGAGGAATGCGGCCTCCAGGTCCTCCCAAGAGCCGATCGAATCTACGGGGAGGCTGTTAAGCCAGTGCCGGGCTGGTCCCTTAAGCTTAAGGGGTAAATATTTGATGGCGTGCAAATCATCGCCACGTGCCATGTGGATGTGGAGGAGATAGTCCTCAATCCATACTGCCGGATCTGTCGTACCATCGTACGACTCGATGTTGACGGGTTTAAAACCCTCTGGGATTCTATGATCCATTACTTCGTCTATGAAGCATAGTGGGTGTGCGGCGCCCCTGTACTGGGCTATGTCTCGACGCAGTTCGGAGGAGTTGTGCCTGTTGTGTTCGGCCCGGCCGGATTTATTGTGTCCGGAGTGAAAACTATCACGTGCCGTCGGGCGTCCGCGCGATCCATAGATCGATCTTGTTTGCCTTGCTTTGTCCTCCAGGACGTCTCGCAGGTCTGGTTCGTGTTCCCGTGCCTTGGTAAAGCGGCTGCGGGGCATGGCTTGTTTGGATGTTCGACAGGCTTCTCTGTCGCGGCCGCGAGGTGGCCGATCTGCCATGTCTTGGGCTTCCTCCTCTGATTGGGGTAGCGGCCTGTGCTTAGGATAGTTTTTGGAGGGGCGTCCGAGCTCGTGCTCTTCGGCCGCAAGGACTTCAGTCCATCTGTCAGCTAGCAAATCTTGATCAGCTCTAATCTGTTGCTGCTTTTTCTTTAGGCTGTTCGCCGTGGCTAAAAGCCTGCGTTGAAAGCGCTCTTGTTCGGCGGGGTCTGATGGTACGATGAATTCATCGTCGCCGAGGCTTGCCTCGTCTTCGGAGGGAGGCATGTAGTTATCGTCCTCGACCTCTCGCTCTGCCGCTCTCTCATGAGGGCGGTCTTCTCCATCTTCCTGTGCCGAATCCTGCTGGTTTTGGTGTTCTTCGGCGCTGTCCGGGGTAGTATTATCTCCCGTGCCGGAATCACCGTTTCTGCTGTGGCGGGATTTGGAGCGGCGCCGCTGACGTCGGCGTTTTGGAGGCTTTTTCAAAGTGCCATCCTCCGTTGTTCCATCGCCATCTCCATCTTTTGGAGCATCCACCATGTATTTGTCATATGACGAGGTGGCGGTCCAGCGCCCTACGGGTGCTGATTCTTGCTCGTCTCCTCCTTCGTCGTCCATACCGTCGAAGTCTTCGGAGCCGAAGTCGAGCATGTCGGATATATCGTCGACAGTGGCTATTAAGTGGGCGGTGGGTGGGCTTTGAATTTCTTCGTCGTCCGAATCCCAACCTCGCAGGCCATAGTTCGGCCCGGGCTCTCCTGACAAAGAGAGAGACTTGAGAGAATTCAGAATATCACCAAAAGGTGAATACTGAAAGATGTCCGCGGCGGTGAACTCCATTACAGGCGCCCAATCTGACTCGATCGGCGGGGGCACGGACGACCCGAAGTTCGGAGAAGAGTCCGGCTCCTTGGAGTCACAGGCCATGCGGAGCGCGGGGCTCGCGTTCGGCTCAATGGCCTTTAAGGTCGCAGCCCCCGAGGTAACGTCCAACCGTTCATCTTCAAAGAACGCAGCGGGCTCCGAATCGAGGATCGGGGCCGGAGCGTATGCGGCCTCCAGGACACTGTTCGGAGGCAGAGCTATATCATGCCCCTCGAGATAGTGCGGCGCGCTTGGCTGTGGCTCGAATCCGTCGAAGATCAAGTCTCCGCGGATATCTGCCGTGTAGTTTAGGCTTCCAAACCTGACTTGATGGCCAGGGGCGTAGCTCTTGATCTGCTCCAGATGGCCAAGCGAGTTGGCCCGCAGAGCGAAGCCGCCGAAGACGAAGATCTGTCCAGGGAGAAAAGTCTCACCCTGGACCTCATCGTTGTTGATGATCAAAGGAGCCATCGGGCCTAAAGGCGACGACACAGAGGAACTCTCAATGAAAGCACCAATGTCAGTGTCAAAACCGGCTGATCTCGGGTAGGGGGTCCCGATATATGCGTCCAGGTCGGATGGTAACAGGAGACAAGGGACACTTTATTTTACCCAGGTTCGGGCCCTCTCGATGGAGGTAAAACCCTACTCCTGCTAGATTAATATTGATGATATGGGTAGTACAAGAGTAGATCTACCATGAGATCAAGGAGGCTAAACCCTAGAAGCTAGCCTATGGGTATGATGATGGTTATGATGTGTTCGTCCTACGGACTACAACCCTCCGGTTTATATAGGCACCGGATAGGGTTAGGGTTACACAGAGTCGGTTACATTGGTAGGAGATCTTGAATATCCGCACGCCTAGCCTGCCTCCCACGCCAAGGAAAGAACCTTCCGGACACGGGACGAAGTCTTCAATCTTGTATCTTCATAGTCCTCGAGTCCGGCTGAAGATATAGTTCGGCTATCCGAACACCCCCTAATTCAGGACTCCCTCACCCTCCTCTATGTTTTATCTTATAGTATCAAATAGTATTGGAAACACTCTATATCTAGGTTGTATCTATAACAGTTGCTCAATCTCTACTTTCAAAAAAAGTTAAGGTTCCTTTTCCTCCCACAGACCGCATCTTGCCCGGTCATCGTCCGAAGCGCAATCTCAACCAACCCGCTTGCCCCCACCTAATTCCAAGGAGGCCAATGCTAGCAGAGGTGGAGCTACGTGTTAAGCTGAGGGGGCCAATGCCCCCCTAGGTTTGAGCTTATTTAATAATGTATTTTTATGGGAATGAGATTTTTTATTCCCCTACTCCTAACACTCATATTCTCTCTTTGGCCCTCCCTCGGTAGATTATGTCTAGCTCCGTCGCCACTACATACTAGTATATATTTTATCAATAATATGTGTCAATAAGATTAATTTTGCAACTCATATTCTGTCTTTGGACATCTCCGACGTATTTCCTCTAGCTCCTCCTCTACACATTAGTATATAATTTATCAAAAGAACAAAACAAGAAGTTTAGTTTACAATAATATCTAATATCTAAAAAATACTTAAATATCCTTTTCCTGCCACGAACCGTGTCCTACCTGATCCCGCTCCCGCTTCAGCCAGGGTCGGGGCAAGGAGCGGCGACAACAAATACCCACGACGAGATAGTCATGCAGCCGACGGCAACAATCAACCAAGACGATATAGACACGCAGCTGGCTGAAGGGAACAACAACGAGAACATTGACCTTGAGCCAAGGCTCGGTTGGTGAGTGACAACAACGACGGAGCGGCGCCGCCAGGAGCTCAGGCGGAGCCTTCGTGGGTTAACTAGCCATTAAAGATTATAGATGCCATATATGTTCTACCCTCCTCTATGTTCTATATTATAGTATCAAATATGAACGGAAACACTCTGTATCTAGGTCGTATCTATAGTAGTTGCTCAATCTCTACTATCTAAAAAATTCTTAAGGTTCCTTTTCCTCCCACAGACCACATCCTGCCCGGTCATCGTCCGAAGCGCAATCTCAACCAACCCGCTTGCCCCCCTAATTCCAAGGGGCCAAGCAGAGGTGGAGCTACATGTTAAACTTGTGAACAAAATTAGAATTAGGTGAAATATATTCTGAAAATTGGTGAGCGAAATTTGTAGTGGCTGAACTAAATTTGGAAATGGGTTAACCAATTTAGAACTAGGTGAACTACATTTGAAAATTGTGACTTATATTTGAAAAAAGCTCAGAAGTTTTAAAAATGTTCAAAGATTCAAAGAACAAACATGGATTTTGAAAAGTTCATGGATTTCATGAAACTGAAAAAAAGTTCATTAATTTCCAAAAATTTCATGCATTTTAAATAGTAAATGGATTTGAAAACGTTCATGAATTTTTTGAAATAAAAAATTCATGAATTTGGAAAATATTTCATAAATTTGAAGTTAATGAGTATGAAAAAATCTCGTGGGTTTAAAAATGTTACGTTGCGTTTGGAAGTCTCCATTGGGAGCCTCTGAATTGCATTGGATCCAATACCAAATCAACCTTTGTATTGCAATGGGCCCCAATACAAATACAGATGTTTGGATGTACGAAATATCAAATACCCACTTCCCCCCAACCTAATTCCAAGGAGGACAATGCTGGCAGAGGTGGAGCTACGTTTTAAGCTGAGGGGGCCAATTACCCCCCTTAGGTTTGAGCTTATTTATGAATATTTTTTATGGGAATGAGATTTTTTTTTATTCCCCTACCCGGAACACTCATATTCTCTATTTGGCCCTCCCTCGATAGATTACGTCTAGCTCCGCCGCCACCACACACTAGTTTATACTTTATGAATAAAAGGTATCAATAAAGTTTAATTTTGTAAGTCATATTCTATCTTTGGACATCTCCGACAGATTTCCTCTAGCTCCTCTTCTATACACTATTATATTATTTATCAAAAGAAGACATCTATAAGTTTAGTTTTGCAATAATCTCTACTATCTAAAAAATACTTAAGATTCCTTTTCCTGCCATGGACCGCGTCCTACCCGATCTCGCTCCAGCTTCAACTAGAGTCGGGGCAAGGAGTTTTTCCACTCCAGCCCCCGCTAGGGTGGGGCCAAGGGGAAGTCCCGACCCCGATACAGCCGGCGGCAACAAACACCCATGACGAGATAGTCATGCATCCGACGGCAACAATCAACTGCGACGAGATAGACACGCAGCCGGCTGTAGGAAACAACAACGAGAACATTGACCTCGAGCTAAGGCTCGATCGGTGAGCAACAACAACGACGGAGTGGCACCGTCGGGAGCTGAGGCGGAGCCTTCGTGGGTTAACTAGCCACTAAAGATTATATACGCCATATATGTTCTACCCTCCTCTATGTTCTATCTTATAGTATCAAATAAAAACAGAAACACTCTGTATCTAGGTCGTATCTATAGCAGTTGCTTGATCTCTACTATCTAAAAGATTCTTAAGGTTCCTTTTCCTCCCACAGACCGCGTCCTGCCCGGTCATCGTCCGAAGCGCAATCTCAACCAACCCGCTTGCCCTCCTTAATTCCAAGGGGGCCAATGCTAGCAGAGGTGGAGCTACGTGTTAAACTAAGGGGGCCAATGCCCCCTAGGTTTGAGCTTATTTATGAATATTTTTTATGGGAATGCTATTTTTTTATTCCCCTACCCCGAACACTCATATTCTCTCTTTGGCCCTCCCTCGATAGATTACGTCCAGCTCCGTCACCACTTCATACTAGTTTATACTTTATGAATAAAAGGTTTCAATAAGTTTAATTTTGCAACTCAGATTCTATCTTTGGACATCTCCGACAGATTTCCTCTAGCTCCTCCTCTACACACTAGTATATAATTTATCAAAAGGACACATAAATAAGTTTAGTTTTGCAATAATCTCTACTATCTAAAAAATACTTAAGGTTCCTTTTCCTGCCACGGACCGCGTCCTACCCGATCCCGCTCCCGCTTCAGCCAGGGTCAGGGCAAGGAGTTGTTCTGCTCCAGCCCCCACTAGGGTGGGGCCAAGGGGATGTCCCGCCTCCGGTGCAGCCGGTGACAACAAGCACCGACGACGAGATAGTCACGTAGCCGACAGCAACAATCAACCATGAGGGGATAGACACGCAGCCAGCGGAAGGAAACAACAACGAGAACATCGACCTCGAGCTAAGGCTCGGTCGGTGAGCGACAACAACGACGGAGCGGCGCCGCTGGGAGCTCAGGCGGAGCCTTCGTGGTTAACTAGCCAGTAAAGGTTATAGACGCCATATAGGTTCTACCCTCGTCTATGTTCTATATTATAGTATCAAACAAGAACGGAAGTACTCTGTATCTAGGAAGTATCTATAGTAGTTGCTCTATCTCTACTATCTATAATCGCGCGCCTCCCCTGCTTGCAAGCGCCCTTTCTAGTATCAAACACCCAAGTTATAGAAGGTTAAAACTATTTGATGATCTTTGGACTGAATCCTGATCTTCTAGTAACATAGATCACATCAGCGGTATCATTGTTTTTAAAGGATGGTGTGAGTTTCTATTTGCAGTCCCGAAAAGTGGTATTTGATCCATACTCACATTCCTTGTTCCCTTGTATTTGCTGTTTATATTATTTTTCATATAAGCATGAACCACATCATCTTTTGTATATTTGGTTTACATGTAGTCAGAGAAGTGCAATTTACTTTCATCCTCTCCCTCCTTAGTCCCTTATTGTTGTCCCTACTATACAGTTAAAACAATTTTGTGATTTTCGTGAACTTTCTTTATAATTTTCGTAAATAGGAAAAAAACTTGAGTTTTGGCTGGGAATTTTTTTATTCGTTAAACTTTTGAAGAAAAAATAAAAGCTTCCTTGTAATATATTTGAAAATCTTGTCTGAACAATTATGTATATAATTTTTTTGAATTGCGAGTAATGAAAAAATAACATGGAAGAAAGATGAGACCAAGGTTTTTTTAATTAGTCCACACCAATTTATTTTTATATACTTGTTGGGTGCTCCTATTAAAAAAAGTAGCTGCTAGCTCTAGAAGGAAAAGTCAAGACACCCGGTTTTCTGAAAAAGTTGAGAATTTAACAAATTCTCAGAAAGACACCTAGTTTTCTGGAAAAAAACAAGGGATTTGAAAAAGTCCGTGAATACGAAAAAAGTACACATATTTGAACATTTTTAGGAATTTCAAAAAAACATGAAACAGAAAGAGTTCCAAATTTGAAAAAAATTCACGAACTTAAAAAATGGGTGAACTGTAAGTGTATTTGTGAACAAATATCAGAAGAGGTGAACAAATTTGTATTTGGTGAACTAATTTTGAAATGGGTGAACAACATTTGCATTACCGTGCCTTGGTGACTAATTTTCAAAAGGGTGAACAAGATTTGAATTCGCCAACTAATTTTGAAAATTAGAGAATTAATTCTGAATTAGGTTAAGTAAATTTGAAAATGGTTGAACTAAATATTAAATAAGGGACCTAATTTGAAAATCTTTGAAATGTATTGAATTACGTGAGCTATATTTGTATTTAGTGAAATAATTTTGAACGAGTGAACAAAGTTTTTTAAAAATGTTGAACAAAATTTGTATTTAGTGAACTAAATCTGAAAATAGGTGCACACAATATATATTAGGTGAACAAATTTTAAATGAGTGAAATAAAATTTAAATGCATAATTTTGAATGTTGTGAACTAAACTTTAATTCTTTGTGAACTAAGTTTGAAAAATGGGAGCACTAAATTTGAGTTTGGTGAACTATATTTGTATTTGTGAACTCATTTTTGAAAACTTGTGAACAAAATTAGAATTAGGTGAAATATATTCTGAAAATTGATGAGCAAAATTTGTATTGGTTGAACTAAATTTGAAAATGGGTCAACCAATTTTGAACTAGGTGAACTACATTTGAAAATTGTGACTTGTATTTGAAAAAAAGTTTAGAAGTTTTGAAAAAGTTCAAAGATTCAAAGAACGAACATGGATTTTGTAAATTTCATGGATTTCATGAAGCTAAAAAAAGTTCATTAGTTTCCAAAAGTTTGTGCATTTTAAATAGTAAATGAATTTGAAAAAGTTCATGATTTTTGTGAAATAAAAAATTCATGAATTTGAAAAATATTTTATAAATTTGAAGTTCATGAGTTTGAAAAAATCTTGGGGTTTTAAAATGACCACGAATATGAAAAAACTTCATTGAAATTCAAAGAGGTTTGTAAACGGGAAAGAGGCTCTCAAAATTCAGAAAAACTTCATGATTTGAGAAAACTTCACGACTTGCAGGTAGGCTGATTTCAGCGCGATTCAGAGCGGGAGGGCTCCGTATCATGGGCAGGCACTTCGCAAGGGATGTAATTCAGCCAGCGTTTCCGTTTCATTACAGCCTGCCAATTCGCCGTGCTACCAAACACATGAATTGAAAGATTACAATACCAATTCAGATTCCAAACCTCCAATGGGAACATCCAAACGTAGCGTTAGCATAAATAAAAAACATCACAAAATTTTCGAAAATTTCATGAATTTACAAAAAGTTTTTATAATTTAAGAAAGTTCAGCCATTTAAGAAATAAAAAAACAAAAATAAAAGATACAAAGGAACAAAAAAGAAAAAAAGGTTCGTGGATTTGAAAAAGGTTCACGGGTTTGAAAAAATTCATGAATTCAAAAAAGTTCACGACTTTTTATAGATGGTCAAAAATTGTAAAAAGTGTGTGAGTATTAACAAAGTTTACCGTTTTTAGAAAGATTTGAGAATCTGAGAAAAGTTTGTGAATTAAGAAAAATAAAAAATAGTAGAAAAAGAAAAGGATAAAAAAGTAAAGGAAAAACTGTCCGGACAAAATAAAACAAAATAAAATAGAAAAATAAAACCAGATCACACACACACACACACAAAAAAAAAAGAGAAAAGAGAAGCAATTGGGCATACGACGTTAGCTTGTCCAAGATGGTTACTGTGTCTTGTATTAAACATCACGGTTGGACTTCAAATACCCTCGCCACATTATTATTTTTTGAATGCTAAAAAGGTGTAAATGGGCCAAGCCCAGGATAGAGGGTGGCCGGCTTCTCAAAAACAAAATAGA
Organism: Aegilops umbellulata; assembly: GCA_032464435.1. Classification (NCBI taxonomy): domain Eukaryota; kingdom Viridiplantae; phylum Streptophyta; class Magnoliopsida; order Poales; family Poaceae; genus Aegilops; species Aegilops umbellulata. The sequence goes on from CP136057.1 coordinate 400,754,078, forward strand.
AAACACCGCCCGAAGCGCTTAATAAGGATTGGTCTATTTTTTTATCACGTGATGAGACCTCCTGTTGGCAGATGCTATGTATCACTCGTAGCGAGCAGGTCGGTCGCTTCGTCTGCGCGACATTGGTCACACCTGGCGACCATAGGCAGAGCTGGCTATAGAACCTCACACCAATTTTTTCCTTTTTTTACATTTCGCTCAATTTACTTTTAAGTTGAATAATTTAGGAATTCAAAAAAAAACTTGTGATTGAAAAAGCATTCATGAATTAAAATATTATTCCCAAATTACAAAAAAATATTTAATTCAAAAAAATCACAAACTCAAAAAATATTTGTGAATTTGGAAACATTCATGAATTCATACAATAATAACTAATTCCAAGACGATTCACAGAGTCAAAAAAAGTTCAAGAATTTTAAAATGTTCATGACTAAAAAAAATCAAGAACTTAAATTTTTTATTAATTCAAAAACTGCTCATGCATTAAAAAACATTCACTAATTTAAAAAGAGGTTCGTGAACATTTCAAAATTCTTCATTAATATAAGAAGTATCCAAAAATTAGAAAAAATGTTGGTGGATGCAAAAAAGTTTGAATATGAGGAATGTTCACGAATTGAAAAAAAATCATTGATTTGAAAATGCTCACAAATTTATTTATTTTCATGAATATAAAAAATGTTCATGAGTTAAAATAGGTTCACGAAAACTATTTATTAATTTGAAAAAATTAAGTTTGAAAATGTTCACGAATCATTCACATATTTTTAGAAGATAAAGCAAACAAATACAGACAGATAAAAAATAAACAATGAAGCAAGAGAAAAAACGGTAGAAAAAATAGAATTAAAGAATCGATGTAAACAAAAACCAATGGAACCTTGCTATAACAACAATAAGGTTCCAGAACTAGCCCCAGACCTGTTTCCAAGTATGTTTGCGAAAACCTCTAAATGTTTAAGGATACAAGTGTTCACGGGTTTAAAACTATTTCGGAATAAAAAAAGTCACATGTTCAAAAAATCTTGAATTTGAAAATGTTCATGAAGTTGAAAAGCAGAAAAGCATGAAAAGGAAAAAGATAATTAAAAATAAAAGTAAGAAAAAAGGGATAAAAACAACACAAGAAAAAACCCTGAAAAGAAACAGGTGTTGTTATGAGTTGGGCAAGCGAGCGTGGAAACTGATATGTACTGTTTCCGAGAGGAATACCCCTCAAATAAAGAGGAAACGAACGTGTTGTGGTCGGCCCAAGTCGGTGGTCTTGTTTAGAGAACAACAATTACTACTCGGAGTAAGTGACATATATATATCAATTGTGCCTCTTGTTTGGCACTTCAGGCGCCCATTTTTTTAGAACTAGGCGCCCCTTTTATTATTGTTTTTGCAAACGGGCGCTGGGTCGACCCATCAAACGTGTTTTTTTCTGTGTTTTAATAAAAAAATATCGAGCCGTTTGTGAATCCAACAAGCGACCTCGCTCGTCGAGATAACCCGCTATAACCACCACGCCACCTAGTGGGACGTGGTAAACTACAAATTTCTTTCTTTTATTCTTTTTTTCCTTTCCCCTTTTTCATTTGTTGTTTTTCTTTTTTCCTACTTTCGAGTTAGAAGGCTTGTTTGCAAACATGTGAATTTTCTTCAAATTGAAGATTTTTTCCAAAAAAAATTGATGAACTTTTTTTTCAAAATTGATGAACCTTTTTTTTCAAATTCGATGAACCATTTTTCAAATACAATGATTTCTTTTCAAGTCGATGAACTTTTTCAAAATAAGTGAATTAATTTAAATTCGATGAACTCTTTTTCAAAATCGGCGGATTTTGTTTAAAACTTGTAAAAAATTCAAAATTGGACATATTTTTAATTCGAGGATTTTTTCCCGAATTTGTAAAAAAAATAGATCATGATTTTCTTCGAATATGTGAACTTTTTCCAATTCCGTAATATTTTTTGTAGAACTCAACCAGTCAAATGGTCCATGTCATCTGGCCAAAGGTTAGCTGTACAACAATTAAACAAAATCTATGAGCGAACGAGAAGGAAGCAGTGACCAGTGAGCGAAGTGTTTTATTGGGCCAGTCCAAGTGCGTCAGTTTCTTGATCGGGTGTGTGAAGCGTCGATTGGGAGGTCCCTTCCTGTTGGGGCACGGCACCCGCTGCGCCCGTTAAAGAGTTGAACGCAAATAAGCGCACACACCCCATACAAGCTAAGCGTGCCCGTTCTGCATTTTTTTCCTGCAAAATACCCTGCGCTAGGTGTCATCGCAGTGATTCAAACCCAAGACCTCCCTGTAGTAGATACACCGTAGTAACCACACACTCGCGACGCCTCATGTGATAAATTCTTCATTTCCTTCCTTTTCTTCTTTCTTTTATTTTACTTTCTTCTTTTCTCCTTTCCTTTCTTTTTATCTTTCATTTTCCCTTTTTTTCTTAAATCCATGGACTTTATCAAAATAAATTAACTTTTTCCCCGAATTTATGAACTTTTTCCAGAATTGATGAAAATTTTAAAAAATTGACGAACTTTGTTCAGATCGAATGAACTTTTTGAAAATCGCTTAACTTTTTAAAAAATCAATGGATTTTTTATGAATTCGGTGAGCTGTTTTCCACATTTTCTGCACTTCTTTCCAAACTCGATGAACTTTTTTTCAAAATTAGTGAACTTCTTTTCGAATTGATTATTTTTTTCAAAATCGATGGAATTTTCTTAGAATTTCTGAACTTTTTTAAAAGTCAATGAACTTTTTTCCAAAATAAATGAACTTTTTTCCGAATATGTGGACTTTCTTTGAAAATCGATGACCTTTTTCTCAAAATCAACGAACTTTTTTAAATTTTGTGCACTTTTCTAAAAATAGATGAACTCTTTCCTAATTCGTGAATTGTTTTGAATACATGAACTTTCTTCTACACCGTGATTGTTTGAATATTTTGTTCTCATTTTTTCCAAAAAATAATCATGGTTTTTTCTCCTCAAATTTTATGTGCAAGAAATAGCATGGCTACGTTTTAATCATTTTCTGTTGTAAACATTCACTAGCTCCTGGTAGATCTAGTGGCTAGGCAACATGCACAAGATCTAAACGGTGGGAACACATTTTTTTTCAAACTAGAAGCTTTTATCAAACAAACCAGCTCATGTAGCACGGTAGCATAGATGGGTCGGCACACGCAAGCGAGCGCGTGAGTGCCGGTTTTGCTTGGCGGTGCTAAAAGCGCCAGTTAGGAGCTCCCTCCTGTTGGACGCCCAGGTAGGGAGCTCCTATACGACGCTAACTGCGACAAACATTCGGCCGCACGCACAGGAGCTTCTCTGTTTGGGCTGGCCCATTTATAGCGAAGAAAAATCACAAAAAGAAATGCGGTTGCTATGGTCAAACTTGCGATGTCGCTCTAACTAACACGTGCTTCCAGCCACTACACCGTATAGCCAGTGGTGCAATATGTTAGTGAAGGAAATATGCCCTAGAGGCAATAATAAATTTGTTATTTATATTTCCTTATATCATGATAAATGTTTATTATTCATGCTAGAATTCTATTGATCGAAAACTTAAATACATGTGTGAATACATAAACAAATACCGTGTCCCTGGTGAGCCTCTACTTGACTAGCTCGTTAATCAAAGATGGTTAAGTTTCCTAACCATAGACATGTGTTGTCATTTGATGAACGGGTTCACATCATTAGAGAATGATGTGATGGACAAGGCCCATCCGTTAGCTTAGCATTATGATCGTTTAGTTTTATTACTATTGCTTTCTTCACGACTTATACATGTTCCTCTAACTATGAGATTATGCAACTCCCGAATACCGGAGGAACACCTTGTGTGTTATCAAACGTCACAACATAACTGGGTGATTGTAAATATGCTCTACAGGTGTCTGCGAAGGTGTTTGTTGGGTTGGCATAGATCGAGATTAGGATTTGTCACTCCAAGTAACGGAGAGGTATCTCTGGGCTCTCTCGGTAATGCACATCACTATAAGCCTTGCAAGCAATGTGACTAATGAGTTAGTTGTGGGATGATGCATTATGGAACGAGTAAAGAGACTTGCCTGTAACGAGACTGAACTAGGTATGATGATACCGACAGGGTTGTCAGAATCGCGACTCTATTATACGATTCTACGTCTTTACGATCCAAACTAACCCCTCTGATTCTACAATTTTAGTTCATAGAATCTACGTTTCTACGATCCTGATAGTGAAGATTCTACCATTTGCGATCCTACCATCGGAGCTCCGATCCGATTCAATATCATGATTCTGACAACCTTGGATACCGGCGATCGAATCTCGGGCAAGTAACATACCGATGACAAAGGGAACAATGTATGTTGTTATGCGGTTTGACTGATAAAGATCTTTGTAGAATATGTAGGAGACAATATGAGCATCCATGTTCCGCTATTGGTTATTGATCGGAGATGTGTCTCGGTCATGTCTACATAGTTCTCAAACCCGTAGGGTCCACACGCTTAACGTTCGATGACAATTTGTATTATGAGTTATGTGATTTGATGACCGAAGTTTGTTTGGAGTCCCGGATGAGATCACGGACATGACGAGGAATCTCGAAATGGCCGAGAGGTAAAGATTGATATATTGGAAGGTTATATTCGGACACCGGAATGGTTCCGAAGTGTTTCGGGTATTTTCCGGAGTACCGAGAGGTTTACTCTCCCGGGGGGTTCCGGTAACGGCCTTGATGGGCTTTAAGGGAAAGGAGAGAAGGGACAGAAGTGGTAGTCGCCCCCCATGGTTGGTCTGAATTGGACTAGGAGGGGGCGGCGCCCCCCTCTTTCCTTCTCCCCTCCTTCTCCAAGTTGGAATAGGAAAGGGGGGGTTCGAATCCTACTTGGACCGGGAGTCCAAGTAGGACTCCCCCCTTTGGCGCGCCCCCCTTGGGCTGGCCTCCTCTTCCCCCTCCTTTATATACGTGGGAGGGGGCACCCCAAAGGACACCAAGTCTTCTCTTAGCCGTGTGCAGTGGCCCCCTCCACAGTTACACACCTCGATCATATCGTCGTAGTGCTTAGGCGAAGCCCTGCGCCGATAACTTCGTCATCACCGTCACCAAGCCGTCGTGCTGACGGAACTCTCCCTTGTCCTCAACTGGATCAAGAGCTCGAAGGACGTCATTGTGCTGAACGTGTGCAGAACACGGAGGTGCCGTACGTTCGGTACTTGGATCGGTTGGATCGTGAAGATGTTCGACTACATCAACCGCGTTACTAAAATGCTTCCGCTTTCGGTCTACAAGGGTATGTGGACACACTCTCCCGTCTCGTTTTCATGCTTCTCCTAGATAGATCTAGCGAGATCGTAGATTTTTTTTTGAATTACTATGTTCCCCAATAGTGGCATCAGAGCTAGGTCAATGTATAGATGTTATATGCACGAGTAGAACACAAAGAGTTGTGGGTGACAATAGTCATACTGCTTACCACCAACATCTTACTTTGATTCGGCGGTATTGTTGGATGAAGCGGCCCGGAACGACATTACATGAGCGCGTTCATGAGACTGGTTCTACCGACGTGCTTCGCACACAGGTGGCTGGCGGGTGTCTGTTTCTCCAACTTTAGTTGAATCAAGTTTGACTACGGCCTGTCCTTGTTGAAGGTTAAAACAACACACTTGACGAAAAATCATTGTGGTTTTGATGCATAGGTAAGAACAGTTCTTGCTAGAAGCCCGTAGCAGCCATGTAAAACTTGCAACAACAAAGTAGAGGACGTCTAACTTGTTTTTGCAGGGCATGTTGTGATGTGATATGGTCAAGACGTGATGAGATAAAAATTGTTGTATGAGATGATCATGTTTTGTAAAAGTTATTGGCAACTGGCAGGAGCCTTATGGTTGTCGCTTTATTGTATGAAATGCAATCGCCATGTAATTGCTTTACTTTATCACTAAGCGGTAGCGATAGTCGTAGAAGCAATAGTTGGCAAAATGACAACGATGCTACGATGGAGATCAAGGTGTCAAGCCGGTGACGATGGAGATCATGACAGTGCTTTGGAGATGGAGATCAAAGGCACAAGATGATGATGGCCATATCATGTCACATATTTTGATTGCATGTGATGTTTATCCTTTATGCATCTTATTTTGCTTAGTACGATGGTAGCATTATAAGATGATCCCTCACTAAATTTCAGGGTACAAGTGTTCTCCCTGAGTATGCACCGTTGCTACAGTTCGTCGTACCGAGACACCACGTGATGATCGGGTGTGATAAGCTCTACATTCACATACAACGGGTGCAAGCCAATTTTTACACGTGCAGAATACTTGGGTTAAACTTGACGAGCCTAGCATATGCAGATATGGCCTCAGAACACTGAGACCGAGAGGTCGAACGTGAATCATATAGTAGATATGATCAGCATAGTGATGTTCACCATTGAAAACTTCTCCATCTCACGTGATGATCGAACATGGTTTAGTTGATATGGATCACGTGATCATTTAGATGACTAGAGGAATGTCTATCTAAGTGGGAGTTCTTAAGTAATATGATTAATTGAACTTTAATTTATCATGAACTTAGTACCTGATAGTATTTTGCATGTCTATGTTGTTGTAGATCAATGGCCCGTGCTACCATTCCCTTGAATTTTAATGCGTTCCTAAAGAAAGCTAAGTTGAAAGATGATGGTAGCAGTTACATGGACTGGGTCAGTAACTTGAGGATTATCCTCATTGATGCACATAAAAATTATGTCTTGGAAGCACCGCTAGGTGCAAGACCCGCTGCAGGAGCAACTCCAGATGTTATGAACGTCTGGCAGAGCAAAGCTGATGACTACTCGATAGTTCGATGTGCCATGCTTTACGGCTTAGAATCGGGACTTCAAAGACGTTTTGAACGTCATGGAGCATATGAGATGTTCCAGGAATTGAAGTTAATATTTCAAGCAAATGCCTGAACTGAGAGATATGAAGTCTTCAATAAGTTCTATAGCTGCAAGATGGAGGAGAATAGTTCTATCAGTGAACATATACTCAGAATGTCTGGATACCACAACCATTTGACTCAACTGGGAGTTAATCTTCCTGATGATAGTGTCATTGACAGAGTTCTTCAATCACTGCCACCAAGCTACAAAAGCTTCATGATGAACTATAATATGCAAGGGATGGATAAGACAATTCCCGAGATCTTCGCGATGCTAAAGGCTGCGGAGGTAGAAATCAAGAAGGAGCATCAAGTGTTGATGGTTAACAATACCACTAGTTTCAAGAAAAAGGGCAAAGGGAAGAAGGGGAACTTCAAGAAGAACGGCAAGAAAGTTGCTTCTCAAGTGAAGAAGCCCAAATCTGGACCTAAGCCTGAGACTGAGTGCCTCTACTGCAAAGGGACTGGTCACTGGAAGCGGAACTACCCCAAGTATTTGGCGGGTAAGAAGGATGGAAAAGTGAAAGGTATATTTGATATACATGTTATTGATGTGTACCTTACTAATGCTCGTAGTAGCACCTGGGTATTTGATACTGGTTCTGTTGCTCATATTTGCAACTCGAAACAGGGGCTACGGATTAAACGAAGATTGTCTAAGAACGAGGTGACGACGGGCGTGGGAAATGGTTCCAAAGTCGATGTGATCCCGGTCGGCACGCTACCTCTACATCTACCTTCGGGATTAGTTTTAGACCTGAATAATTGTTATTTGGTGCCAGCATTAAATATGAACATTATATCTAGATCTTGTTTGATGCGAGAAGGTTATTCATTTAAATCAGAGAATAATGGTTGTTCTATTTATATGAGTGATATCTTTCATGGTCATGCACCCTTGATGAGTGGTCTATTTTTGTTGAATCTCGATAGTAGTGATACACATTTAAAACAATATAGAGGCTAGCCAACTCGCTCCCAGGGAGCTCCCTCGATTTCCTACTTCGTTGGCCATTGGATCATGGCCAATCTAATCTTTGACTTTGTTTGGGCCGTTAGATGCTCGCCACTCTCGCTGGTGGTTTTGACCGCGTGGTAAGTTTACATGGACAATGACCGGTGGGCTCGTGTTCTGTGCCTGTTGGCTGGGTGAGCAGTTTCAAGGTGCGGGTGCACCCTCTCCCCGCACGTCGCATGCGCGTCGCGCCATTTGCGGGGGCATGGGTAACGGTGCCCTCAAATCCCCCCTCGGCCCAATCCAATCGCCTGCACGCCGCAACCCTTCCTCCCTCCTTGATCTCTCTCTCCCTCAGCTGCCACGAACCCTAGCCTCTTTTCCTACGATCCCGCGGTCGTTGCCCTTGCTCCATCCGACATCCCTCATCAGCCGTCGCCGCTATGGCTCCTCCGTCCTCCGACTCTGTCTCCCCAATTCATCCTCCATCCCTTTCTGCTTGAGGTGCTCATCGGCCCAGGTCATGAGGAAGCCGCGTGAGGAGGAGCCCAGGTCGCGAAGCCACGTGCGGAGGAGAGACCTCACCCGAGAAGCTGTGGGAGGAGGGCCTCAACCAGAGAGGAGCCGCTGCCAGCCATGTAGTCGGCTCAGCTCGACGCCGTCCTTGGCGTCCGGGCCGCGGCAGACCCTAGCGCCATCCTTCAGGAGTCTTCACGACCTCCAGGTGCGCATGTGAGTCCCAACCATCTCACTCTCTCTTTCTCCCGCACACTTTCTCTCTCTCTCGTTTTGTCTTTGAGGTTGCAGATGAGAGCACTAGCTGTTTGTAAAAATGCTAAGTAGGACTGCTTAGAGGAGTACAGTATGTGTGTTTGAGAGAGAGAGGGATGGAAAAGATGTGACTGGAACAAGTGGAGAAGAGTAAACTGCACTGGATCCACATACTTTCTCCAGCTCCCTTCAAAGCTAATGTATTTGGCCCCACCACTTTATATACACCAAGAGATAAACTGTCAATTTGTCATATGCTTTCGTATGCTGTAGTGGGTCAATAGATTGTACGATTGAGCGGCTAACTGTCAAATTTAAAAAAGTATAAGAGACAAGATAAATTGCAATCTTGAATTGTCTACTCCTCTATTGATGTGGCTCTTGGTTTCTAAAGCTTTCAGGATTTAATAATGAGTTATCTTGGGCTTCATTGGACAAATGATCTACCTGGAGCAATGATATAGGTGAGTCTTTTATTTGAAACATTGAGACCATCAAATTATTTTGGGCTGCACTTTAATATCTGTAGCAAATGAAAGCGTGGTGTGTTTGTTTTGTCTTTCCTTTCGAACCCTCAAGTTAATGCCCACTTTTACAAATGTAAGCTTGATTCAGTTTTATTTCATTCTTTCTATGTTGCATTGGTCTGCAAATAAACCATGGTTTGTTTCATAAAAATCGATTCATAAATGTAGGTAAATTATTGATGCATCTGAGCTGCTCTATGTTATTGTTCATCTACTGGACTGGTTTTAGTTGATAATAAATTGTTCTCTATTTCAAAGAGCAACAACACGAGATTGTGCGTTGTCTTGCTCCAAGTGCATGTCGTTGCCCTCATTTCCCCTCTGATTTGGCTTGCTTTACCTTGCATGAAGTTGTATACTTTCAACTTTATAGAATTATATCAATTTCGCTTTCAACTGTACTTGGCTACACCTGCAACATGATGTCCTCCAGTTTATTGAATATGTGAAGTTGTATGTTTCAACTTTATACAGAGTTATATCAAGTTTGCTTTCAACTATACTTGGCTGCACGCATGTAACATGATGTGTTTCTCTTCCATTTTATTGAGTATAACTTTAAGGATTGAATGTTCTATCTGGTCCCGCCCTATCACTCATTTAATTGTGTGTTAATTTGCTTACAAACCTCCAACTATACAGCATACAATGCACCAGGTTCTACTGCAACAGTACGCCATACAATGTGATGGAGGAGAGGTGTTTAGAGAAAGAGTTATACATGTGCCAGGTTCTGAAGGTATGTGAATGTAATTGGATATTTTCAATTGCAAATCATTCCCTAATATTGTGCTTATTTCTGATCCTTGTCCTCTGACGCTCATTTTGTATGTAGTATGAGGATCCGGTGCGACAGGAAGCAACTCTGAATATGGTTCCTGTAGATGAACTTAAGGAGAAGGCGCTTATTTCACTGGCCAAGGTTTTTGTTTCTGCCTCTGCTTTTCAACCTGATGTTCTCAATATTTCTACATAACCATGTTTATTTGAACTTACCAATAAAGGAGAGTTATTGTATTTTACTATTATAAATCTTGATTTAACACCATGACTACTCCTCGATACTTTTGTTGCTGTAATGGTGTGGATTGCTATATAAAGTTCTATGTTTGAAGAGATGTGTTGTCAGAAATGTGTTTTTGTATGCCCTGGCATGTTTGTTGTCCATAATTCAGTGATGAAGTAATTATCTTAGCTACACGGTGGATCTCATTAATCTCCCAAGGAACAAACTTGTGGCCCTTGTATTTTTTATTCAAATTGGTGCAAAATTTACTTTCTAGAAGTTCAAAATAATAATATCCAAACCCATTATAACCTGGATGTTAGTTCTCTTTTGTTCATAGAAGCAGGGAATCAATCTTGATAAAAGTAATCATCTTATGTGATGAATTATTTCAGGAAACATGTGAAAAAGGTGGGATCTTTCCGTCGGCTTTCGCAGCTGGCTATATGCATCATAGAGCATCTAATCTGCATCAACTTTAGACATGGTGAGTTCTACTCCAATTTCTTTGTGTTGTCGGCCTTGGTGATTGTTATGGAGCTCTAATTGGCCGATGGACTTTTAAATGTTTCCCTGCAATATTCGTTTCTTTGCCCGCAAGTGTTTTTTCCGTGAGCTTGCTCTTATACTGAATGTTATCTAGGCTCATGTGTATAAAATAAGGGTCTCGATATGCAAATAAATCTCGACACAGTGGACTTGGTTCTTTTACATTTATGAAGTATCTTGTGCTTGTTATGATTTCTTTTCTTATTTCCCACTGTGACTATGTTCGAAGATCAAAACACATCACGCCAGTTGGTCCATGTTGTGCACTCCATATTTTTTATGTACCTTCAGCTTGAAAAACGGTTGCCCATAGCCTACATGTTTTCAGTTTCTACTTTGTATTATCGCCATGTCTCATTGAATAATAGAAGGCAATCAATGAAGGATATTATTGTGAATAATTCGGTGTTAATGCTCATAGGTGTGGAGCGTCGACCACGACGAGCTTGGCTAATGTCAACACGTGAAGGTGAGTTTCACCCAATCCCTTTTCACTCCTCTCTCTCTATCCCTCTCTAATTCCATCTAACTCTGTAGCTCGGCAAGCTTATGCAATGTGCTCTGTTTTCATTTTTTTATTGTTTTAAATAGATATCACTCAGGAGAGCATGTTCTTTAGGTTAGCATTATTGTGAAGGACATATACCTTCCTGTTTAATTGATTGTGTTTGCACAACATGTATTTTCAAAATTAGTTGTTCATGTGAGAAGAATTTTGTTAGTTTTTTAGTTTAAAAAAGGTATACATTGGTTCCTAATTTGACCCAAGCAGCCAAAATGGATGGATATATTTTTTGTGGTGTTCTAAGGGAAGCAGGCCCTCTGTTACAGCTTGCTAGCCATTTTTGTTTATGAGAGCATGTTCTTTAGGTTAGCATTATTGTGAAGGACATATACCTTCCTGTTTAATTGATTGTGTTTGCACAACATGTATTTTCAAAATTAGTTGTTCATGTGAGAAGAATTTTGTTAGTTTTTTAGTTTAAAAAAGGTATACATTGGTTCCTAATTTGACCCAAGCAGCCAAAATGGATGGATATATTTTTTGTGGTGTTCTAAGGGAAGCAGGCCCTCTGTTACAGCTTGCTAGCCATTTTTGTTTATGAATACGCAAGGGTGCCTTTCCTTCTCTACTCGGATGTTTTGGGTATTTGATAGCCTTGCTGCACACGTTTTTTTTGAGTGATGCGTTCTTAACTGAAATGTCTTTGTGATCGTATTGACATGTTATATTTCGTCCTCAACTGGGTCAAGTACAGAAAATGAAACACAAGATTCAAGATCACTCTCCTGTATGTGATTATTTACTCATTTCGAGCCATTTTGCAACCCAGCTTGACTTCTTTTATTTTGTCATCTGATCTATACACACCAAAATTAGCCCACGTAAGTTTGAGCCATATCTGAACATGTTAGATCACTCTCCTGTATGTGATGAATTACTCTATGGAGCCATGTTATGACCTAGCTTGAGTTCTTTTATTTGCGATCTGAGCTGCAAAATAAAAATAAAAATAGTCAACGTAATTTGAACCATATCTGAACATTTTAGTATCTGAATACTAAAATTACCAAACATGATCTTCACTTCGCCATGTGTGACACCACTGAGTACTTTAACTAAGCTAGCTGTAGTATTATTATGTTTTACATGGCTATGCAAGTTAAAGGTTCTAATATAGTGTACGTTTATCAATATTTTGTGTTATACTGATTAATATACTTGACATATAAGTTTTAAGCTAAGAGCTCCTAATAATTGTTTCTCCACTTTGTAGTTGCCATTTTAGTCATATTTTTGCTGAGACAAAGAATAATATTGAGATGAATTTCCTTTCCGATGATGAGATTGGGTATGCCTATGTTTTGTATTTTTTCAGTATTATTTTATTTCAGGCTTCAGTTAGCCGAGAGAGCTAAGAGATAATATGGTAAACAATTTCTATCAAGTGGGTGAGCTCCATTTTTCAAGGTAACTCAGGTGACAGCCAAAAAACCCAAGGAGATGAGTCTCTTATCAGTTGATGTGATCTTATCCAGGTTCTATTTTCTTTCAGGCCATGAGTTACAATGTCTTGGTTAGAGCTACTACATTTTAAGAGTAAATCTGTTTTGTTGTACTGAATTTATGTACATTGTATGAAAAAGGTGCATATATTATGCCCTGTAGAATTTTCAGCTGAGCAATTGTGTAGACTTACAAAGCTATCATGACAGATGTTAGTGATTTCTGTATTGGGGCCATGTTACATCTCTAGGGTTGAATTAATGGCTAGAAATTCAGAGTTACATAGCTGAAAACAGGGTTGCTCGAAGCAAACAAGCTGCTTATTCAGTATTTTCTAACACTCATGGAAAATGTATATGCTCATCCTAAATTCCAAATTATTATTATATCACATAACTAAAAGTGCATTAGACCAATGGTGTTATCAGAAATAAATTTCTGCCCCATAGCTGAACCGTGTCTTTTCTCAGTGTGTATATATGTTAGAGATGTGTATGATTCAGATAATTTTCTTCATTTGTTAACTTTACCAATGTATGGCTGACATGCTTCATTATGTTATATCACATCTGAAAGTGCATTACACCGGTGATTTATTAGAATGGATAATTTCGATCAAATAATTGAGTTGTTCTTTTCTTCGGTGTATATACAAGTTACAGATGTGCATGATTATGTTTATTCTCTACATTTGGTAAATTCACCTATGTATGGCTGACATACTTCTTCAGGTTATGTTCCTAAAGCTCCATGCTTAATCATCCAGAATGTTTCCAAGTGACTGCTTTACACATGGGAGACTGGATGCATGGAGGAGTTCAGAGAAGCTGGTGTTATGTTACATATGGTCTTCAAGCTGATGTTATGTTTCTTTCATGGTTTGTATACTTGTTGCAAAAACATAGTACAAGAAAAAGATCTATGCTCATGAAGGTGGCAGAAGGGAACTACATGTGGAACAAGAACCACCAGCGCTGACCAGTTGGGCGTCTGGATAGTGGTAGTGCACAAAAATTGCTTGCCGTATAGAGTCAATGTAATCTACCACTAGCCCACTCGCTGATTTTTATGTTATGAAATTATAGTTCAACCATAGTATATATTTACACTCCTGCTGTGAGATTGTACTATATAAATTATGGGAGGACAAAGTAGGCCTTTATATGCAAATAACTCCTTGTTGAAATGAGTAACTTGAGCCATTTGGCACAACAGGTCTATTTTCTTACTTGCAATAATGTGCATTGCCTTTTATTCTACCGTCTGAAAAAAGTTGTGAGTCATGACACAAGAATTCTCTATTGTTACTATAACTAAATATAAGATGAACTGCAAAAACATCTTATATTTAGTTACAGAGGGAGTAGGTGTTTCTGCCTATAAGAAATGCTAACTTGAAATCCAACAAACAATGACCAACCTACACTAAAGTAAAACTCTGCAAACACAAAACAAATACTAGACAACTTAAATGGTTTCTAAGCACCTTTTTATTAGAAAACCGAGTCTACTATTGAATTCTATGCTCTAAGGATTGCCTACCAAAGGGGTTATTTTTTAGTATAACTATATCTATGATTGTTTTTCATCTTAACCATTTCAGATAACTGCATGCTCATATATATATTTTGAAAGAGAAGTCTTTCTTAAATTTTCATATAAAAAGGGTTACAATTCATTCCTTTTGTTTACCATAGGCACATAGGTTAGCCTCAATTTATTATGATCCTTTTGTTTAGAGTAGGTGTAGAACCGAGGCATACCCACATTGTGAGAACTGATGATGATTCTATTACTTGCCGCCTGCAACGTTTATGTCTCTATAAACATCATAACTAATGCCATATGGTTTCCAATGTGACTAAGATCTAAACTATTGATGAGTGTAGTTTCTAAAGCACAGAGTTGCTGAAAAATGGAAATATTTTCAACGGGCCATGATTTTGAATGGGACTTTGTGCTACCAAATTATAATGTGTATATACATCTCATTATAGATAACAAGCCACTTTTTTCCGCTAAAAGCGATTATATTTGTTACCATATGTGCTTGCCCACAACTAAACAAAGTAAAACATAGATTTTCTTTTAAATGGGACTCTATGCTACCAAATTAAAATGTGTATATATATATACATCACATGGGTTTTCTACTACCAATATCTAACATGTCCTTGCAAAATCAAACTATTTTCATCGACAACATGGATTTAGCGGGTCTCTGCATCATTTGGTGCAACGATTCTTGCAGCATGAAACTATTTTCATCGACAATATGTCTTCAGCGGGTCTCTGCGCCATTTGACGCAACGGGTCAACTAGTATTCATAATATTGAAGCCAAAAGATGCAAGGTTAATATTGATAGTGCAACTTATTTGTGGCACTGCCGTTTAGGTCATATTGGTGTAAAGTGCATGAAGAAACTCCATGTAGATGGGCTTTTGGAATCACTTGATTATGAATCACTTGATGCTTGCGAACCATGCCTCATGGGCAAGATGACTAAGACTCCATTCTCCGGAACAATGGAGCGAGAAACTGACTTATTGGAAATAATACATACTGATGTATGCGGTCCGATGAGTGTTGAGGATCGCGGCGGGTATCATTATTTTCTGACCTTCACAGATGATTTAAGCAGATATGGGTATATCTACTTAATGAAACATAAGTCTGAAACATTTGAAAGTTCAAAGAATTTCAGAGTGAAGTGGAAAATCATCGTAACAAGAAAATAAAGTTTCTACAATCTGACCGTGGAGGTGCATATTTGAGTTATGAGTTTGGTCTTCATTTGAAACAATGTGGAATAATTTCGCAACTCATGCCACCTGGAACACCACAACGTAATGGTGTGTCCGAACGTCGTAACCATACTTTATTAGATATCGTGCGATCTATGATGTCTCTTACTGATTTACCGCTATCATTTTGGGGTTATGCTTTAGAGACAGTTGCATTCACGTTAAATAAGGCACCATCTAAATCCATTGAGACGACACCATATGAACTGTGGTTTGGCAAGAAACCTAAGCTGTTGTCTCTTAAAGTTTGGGGCTGCGATGCTTATGTGAAAAAGCTTCAACCTGATAAGCTCGAATCCAAATCAGAGAAATGTGTCTTCATAGGATAACCAAAGGAAACTATTGGGTACACCTTCTATCACAGATCCGAAGGCAAGATATTCATTGCTAAGAATGGATCCTTTCTACAGAAGGAGTTTCTCTCGAAATAAGTGAGTGGGAGGAAAGTAGAACTTGATGAGCTAACTGTACCTTCTCCCGAATTGGAAAGTAGTTCATCATAGAAATCAGTTCCAGTGATTCCTACAGCAATCAGTGAGGAAGCTAATGATGGTGATAATGAAACTTCAGATCAAGTTACTACCAAACCTCGTAGGTCAACCAGAGTACGATCCACACCATAGTGGTACGGTAATCCTGTTCTAGAGGTCATGTTACTTGACCATGACAAACCTATGAACTATGGGGAAGCAATGATGAGCCCAGATTCCACGAAATGGCTTGAGGCCATGAAATCTGAGATGGGATCCATGTATGAGAACAAAGTGTGGACTTTGGTTGATTTGCCCGATGATCGACAAGCAATAGAGAATAAATGGATCTTCAAGAAGAAGACTGACGCTGACGGTAATGTTACTGTTTACAAAGCTCGACTTGTTGCAAAACGTTTTCAATAAGTTCAAGGAGTTGACTATGATGAGACTTTCTCACCCGTAGCGATGCTTAAGTCTATCTGAATCATGTTAGCAATTGCTGCATTTTATGATTATGAAATTTGGCTAATGGATGTCAAAACTGCATTCCTTAATGGATATCTTAAAGAAGAGTTGTGTATGATGCAACCAGAAGGTTTTTTCAATCCAAAAGGTGCTAACAAAGTGTGCATGCTCCAGCGATCCATTTATGGATTGGTGCAAGCCTCTCGGAGTTGGAATATACGCTTTGATAGTGTGTTCAAAGCATATGGTTTTATACAGACTTTTGGAGAAGCCTGTATTTACAAGAAAGTGAGTGGGAGCTCTGTAGCATTTCTAATATTATATGTGGATGACATATTGTTGATTGGAAATGATACAGTACTTCTGGATATCATAAAAGGATACTTGAAAAAGAATTTTTCAATGAAAGACCTCGGTGAAGCTGCTTATATATTGGGCATCAAGATCTATAGAGATAGATCAAGATGCTTAATTGGACTTTCACAAAGCACATACCTTGATAAAGTTTTGAAGAAGTTCAAAATGGATCAGTCAAAGAAAGGGTTCTTGCCTGTGTTACAAGGTGAGAAGTTGAGTCAGACTCAATGCCCGACCACTGCAGAAGATAGAGAGAAAATGAAAGTCATCCCCTATTCCCCAGCCATAGGTTCTATCATGTATGCAATGCTGTGTACCAGACCTGATGTGTGCCTTGCTATAAGTATAGCAGGGAGGTACCAAAGTAATCCAGGAGTGGATCACTGGCCAGCGGTCAAGAACATCCTGAAATACCTGAAAAGGACGAAGGATATGTTTCTTGTTTATGTAGGTGATAAAGAGCTCGTTGTAAATGGTTACGTCGATGCAAGCTTTGACACTGATCCGGATGACTCTAACTCACAAACCGTATACATATTTATATTGAATGGTGGAGTTGTAAGTTGGTGTAGTTCCAAGCAGAGCGTCATGGCGGGATCTACGTGTGAAGCGGAGTACATAGCTGCTTGTGAAGCAGCAAATGTAGGAGTCTGGATGAAGGAGTTCACATCCGATCTATGTGTAATACCTGGTGCATCGGGTCCAATGAAAATCTTTTGTGACAATACTGGAGCAATTGCCTTGGCGAAGGAATCCATATTTCACAAGAGAACCAAACACATCAAGAGACGCTTCAATTCCATCCGTGATCTAGTCAAGGAGGGAGACATAGAGATTTGCAAAATACATACAGATCTGAATGTTGCAAACCCGTTGACTAAGCCTCTTCCACGAGCAAAACATGATCAACACCAAGACTCCATGGGTGTTAGAATCATTACTATGTAATCTAGATTATTGACTCTAGTGCAAGTGGGAGACTGAAGGAAATATGCCCTAGAGGCAATAATAAAGTTGTTATTTATATTTCCTTATATCATTATAAATGTTTATTATTCATGCTAGAATTGTACTAACCGGAAACTTAGTACATGTCTGAATACATAGACAAAAATAGAGTGTCCCTAGTATGCCTCTACTTGACTAGCTCGTTAATCAAAGATAGTTAAGTTTCCTAACCATAGACATGTGTTGTCATTTGATGAATGGGATCACATCATTAGAGAATGATGTGATGGACAAGACCCATCCGTTAGCTTAGCATTATGATCGTTTAGTTTTATTGCTATTGCTTTCTTCAAGACTTATACATGTTCCTCTGACTATGAGATTATGCAACTCCCAAATACCGGAGCAACACCTTGTGTGCTATCAAACGTCACAACATAACTGGGTGATTATAAAGATGCTCTACAGGTGTCTCCGAAGGTGTTTGTTGTGTTGGCATAGATCAAGATTAGGATTTGTCACTCCAAGTATCGGAGAGGTATCTCTGGGCCCTCTCCGTAATGCACATCACTATAAGCCTTGCAAGCAATGTGACTAATGAGTTAGTCGCAAGATGATGCATTACGGAACGAGTAAAGAGACTTGCCTGTAATGAGATTGAACTAGGTATGATGATACCGATGATCGAATCTCGGGCAAGTAACATACCGATGACAAAGGGAACAACGTATGTTGTTATGCGGTTTGACCGACAAAGATCTTCGTAGAATATGTAGGAGCCAATATGAGCATCCAGGTTCCGTTATCGGTTATTGACCGAAGATGTGTCTCGATCATGTCTACATAGTTATCGAACCCATAGGGTCCGCTCGCTTAACGTTCGATGACAATTTGTAATATGAGTTTTGTGATTTGATGACTGAAGTTTGTTCGGAGTCCCGGATGAGATCATGGACATGACGAGGAATCTCAAAATGGTCGAGAGGTAAAGATCGATATATTGGAAGGTTATATTTGGACACCAGAATGGTTCCGACGTGTTTCGGGTATTTTTCGGAGTACCGGGAGGTTACTGGAACCCCCGAGAGAGTAATGGGCCTTGATGGGCTTTAAGGGAAAGGAGAGAATGGCCTCAAGGGGTGGCCACCCCCCATGGCTGGTCCGAATCGGACTAGGAGGGGGCGGCACCCCCCCTCTTTCCTTCTCCCCTCTTCCTCCTTCCCTCCTTCACCTAGTTGGAATAGGAAAGGGGGGGGGGGCGAATCCTACTTGGACCGGGAGTCCAAGTAGGACTCCCCCCTTTTGCGCCCCCCCTTGGTCCGGCCTCCTCTTCCCCCCTCCTTTATATATGTGGGAGGGGGGCACCCTAAAGGACACCAAGTCTTCTCTTAGCCGTGTGCGGTGCCCCCTCCACAGTTACACACCTCGATCATATCGTCGTAGTGCTTAGGCGAAGCCCTGCACCGGTAACTTCATCATCACCGTCGCCACACCGTCCTGCTGACAGAACTCTCCCTCGTCCTCAACTGGATCAAGAGCTCAAGGGACGTCATCATGTTGAACGTGTGCAGAACACGGAGATGCCATACGTTTGGTACTTTTGAAAAAATTAAACATTTTTTGAAAAAAATAAACATAACTTTTGAAACATGGGGACTTTTTCTGAAATTTTGAACAAATTTTTAAAATGAGAACACTTTTTCAAACACGAACATTTTTTGAAATCATTAACAAAATTTTGAAAACGAGAACAATTTTTGCACCATGAACATTTTCTGAAATTGTGAACAAATTTTGAAAGCAAGAACATATTTTGAAATTCCTGAACATTTTTTGAGAATTATGAACAAAAGTTTGAACAGGGGAACTTTTTTAAAGTTTAAAAAAATATTTGTAAATTTCAAACAAAAGGAACATGGAAAAGAAAAAGAAAAAGAAAGAGGAACATAAAGGAAAAAAAGCAACAAACACAAAAAAGAAAAGGAAAAAATAAAAACTGGTCCAGGAACCTTCTAGAACGTTCCAAAACCGATAAAAACCGCTGGGAAACCTTTAGAAGATTCCTAAAATCAAATCGTTGTACGTACTACAGATGGGCCTGCCCAATTGCTCGCTGGCTAGGCCGTTTGTGCGTTTGCTCGACAGTTTGACGCATTATGCGTCACATAGGTATTTCCACCCAGCTATGCGAGGCAACGCCCGTAAGCAAAGGAAATGGATTGGGCCATTCTAGACCAAGGAATTTTATTTTTTGCTATATGATTTTTAATATTATTTCCTTAAAAACCCGGATTTTTTGATGAGGCAACTGTTTAAATCCTATTAATAATATATAAAAATAATTTAAAATAAAATTCAGCACCTGTAGCGAAGGAACGACAGCGCACGACAAAATGGGTGTGCCCACCTCGCCTGCTTGTGAGCGATGCCTCCTTTATTTGCCGCTCGCGGACGACACATGGGATCTGTCTCACATGACAGCTGTGTGACTTCCTTGGTGGCTAACCACATGTGACTTGAGCTCGCTAGCCAGTCTTGTTCCAAAACTCAAGTGCTAACGTATTGCATGCACCAATGAGTGCATGAGGTGGGTTACGACCTGTTTGGTTGCCTGCACTACCCTCATCTAGGCCCGACGGATGCAAATTTGACCGTTTGGTTGTCTGTTTTCGTAGTTTCACCCGCATCACACGGACTTTAAATCACTTCACATCCAAGCCCATGATTCGGCTGTACCTCCCATCCACACTCATGCGTGCATAGGAATGGAACACGACGCCAAGTTCGCTCGTGTTCGCAAAATATGGTGAGAGGAATTGGGTCACCTCCAGCCGAATCAGATACCCTATTTAGCCCCCGTTGGCTTACCCCCGATTTCCCCACCACCATTTCACCCTTTTGGCTCAACGTCCAGAGCAAGTTCATCAACGACTAGCAGGTAAGCGACACATCTTCTCTGGTCGATAGTAGACGACGACGGTGTTTTGACATCCTCCTCTTCTCCGACGAGTTTTGCATCAACTCCCTGCTCTCTGATGGCTCTAAGTTCTATCACCCCCTCTCTACTCATTGTAGCTTACGTCTATGAGCATGTACAGGGGATAGATCTATTGTTGGGGAACGCTGCATGGAAAACAAAAAATTTCTACGCACACGCAATGATCTATCCATGGAGATGCATAACAACGAGGGGGAGAGTGTGTCTACATACCCACGTAGACCTCAAGTGGAAGCGTTTCACAACGCAGTTGATGTAATCGAACTTTCCTCGCGATCCAACCGATCGAGTACCGAACGTACGACACCTCCGCGTTCAACACACGTTCAGCTCGGTGATATCCTCTGCCTTCTTGATCCAGTAAGACGAGGAGGTAGTAGATGAGTTTCGGCAGCACGACGGCGTGGTGACGGTGATGGTGAAGTGATCTCCGCAATGCTTCGCCTAATTAAGCACTACGAAAATATCACCGGGGGTGTAAACCGTGGAGGGGGCACCGCACACGGCTAGGAAATTGTCTGTTGTGTGCTAGGCGTCCCCCTCCCACATAAATATAGGTGGAAGGGAGGGAGGAGCAGCCAAAGGAGGCGCCCAAGTAGGAGGAATCCTACTTGGAGTCCCTCCGAAGCCGCGCCCCCTGCCTTATATAGGTGCGGGGGGAAGGCAGGGGAGGGTGGCGCACCCCCTTTCCTTTTTCCCATGAGAGGGAAAGGCAGGAGGGGCTAGCCCTCCCCCCTTTCCTTCCCTAGGGCTGGCCAGCCAGGGAGAGGGGTGCACCAGCCCCCTGTGGGCTGGTCTATCCCTCCCTTGGCCTATTAAGCCCATATCACCTACCAGGGGTGTCCGGAACCCCTTCCGTTGACCCGATGGCTACCCGGTGCATCCCGAAACCCTTTCGGTGTCCTTTACCTCTCGGTTGTTTTGAGACTCCTTGTATTGTCCGTGATCTCATCCGAGACTCCGAATAACATTCGGTCACCAAATCATGTAACTCATATAACATTATATCGTCAACGAATGTTAAGCGTGCGGACCCTACGGGTTTGAGAACTATGTAGACATGACTGAGACACCTCTCCGGTCAATAACCAATATCGGAACCTGGATGCCCATATTGGCTCCTACATATTCTACGAAGATCTTTATCGGTCGAACCGTTATGACAACATACATAATTCCCTTTGTCATCGGTATGTTACTTGCCCGAGATTCAATCATCCATATCCCTATACCTAGTTCAATCTCGTTACCGGCAAGTCTCTTTACTCGTTCCTTAATACATTACCTCATGACCAACTCCTTAGTCACTTGCTTGCAAGCTTATGATGTGTATTACCGAGAGGGCCTAGAGATACCTCTCCATACTCGGAGTGACAAATCATAATCTTGATCTATGCCAACTCAACAAACACCTTGGGAGATACCTGTAGAGCATCTTTATGATCACCCAGTTATGATGTGATGTTTGATAGCACACAAGGCATAATGTCATAGTCGAGGGAAATATGTATTTGACATGAAGAAATCAATAGCAATAAAACTGAACGATCATTATGCTAAGCTAACGGATGGGTCTTGTCCATCACATCATTCTCCTAATGATGTGATCCATTTATCAAAACACAACACATGTCTATGGTTTGGAAACCTTAACCATCTTTGATCAATGAGCTAGTCTTGTAGAGGCTTACTAGGGACATGGTATGTGTTTATGTATTCACACATCTATTTAGGTTTCCGATCAATACAATTCTAGCATGAATAACAAACTTTTATCATGAATAAGTAAATATAAAATAACAACTTTATTATTGCCCCTAGGGCATATTTCCTTCACTTCGGGATTAGTTTTAGACCGGAATTGTTATTTGGTGCCAGTGTTGAGCATGAACATTGTATCTGGATCTTGTTTAGTGCGAGACAGTTATTCATTTAAATCAGAGAATAATGGTTGTTCTATTTATATGAGTACTATTTTTTATGGATATGCACCCTTGAAGAGTGGTCTATTTTTGTTGAATATTGATATTAGTGATACACATATTCATAATATTGATGCCAAAAGATGCAAAGTTGATAATGATAGTGCAACATATTTGTGGCATTGCTGTTTAGGTCATATTGGTGTAAAGGGCATGAAGAAACTCCATGCATATGAACTTTTGGAATCACTTGATTATGAATCATTTGATACTTGCGAAACATGCCTCATGGGCAAGATGACTAAAACTCCGTTCTTCGGAACAATGGAGCGACCTAATGATTTACCGGAAATAATACATACCGATGTATGGGGTCCAATGAGTGTTGACGCACGCGGCGAGTATCGCTATTTTCTAACCTTCATAGATGATTTGAGTAGGTATGGGTATATCTACTTAATGAAACACAAATCTAAAACATTTGAAAAGTTCAAAGAATTTCAGAGTGAAGTGGAGAATCATCGTACCAATAAAATAAAGTTTCTACGATCTGATCGCGGAGGCGAATATTTGAGTTACAAGTTTGCCCTTCATTTAAAACAATGTGGAATAGTTTCACAACTCACGACACCTAGAACACCACAGCGTAATGGTGTGTTCGAACATCGTAACCGTACTTTATTGGATATGGTGCATTCTATGATGTCTCTTACTGATTTACCACCATCAATTTGGGTTGCATTAGAGACAGCTGCATTCACGTTAAATAGGGCATTGTCTAGATGCGTTGAGACAACACCGTATGAACTATGTTTTGGCAAGAAACCTAAGCTGTCGTTTCTTAAAGTTTTGGGATGTGATGCTTATGTCAAAAGGCTTCAGCCTGATAAGCTCGAACCTAAATCAGAGAAGTGCGTCTTCATAGGATACCCCTGTTGCCGCCTCGTGGCTCCTCTGACTTGAACCCCAAGTCTCCTGGGTGTCTTCTGGTCTAAGAAATATCACCGCGAAGGTTTTATTCCGTTTGGACTCCGTTGGGTATTCCTTTTCTACGAAACTAAAAAACAAGGAAAAAACAAAAACTGGCACTGGGCTCTAGGTTAATAGGTTAGTCCCAAAAATAATATAAAATAGCATATTAATGCATATAAAATATCCAAAACAAATAATATAATAGCATGGAACAATAAAAAATTATAGATACGTTGGAGACGTATCAAGCATCCCCAAGCTTAATTCCTGCTCGTCCTCAAGTAGGTAAATGATAAAAATAGAATTTTTGATGTGCAATGCTACCTAACATATTTATCCATGTAATTTTTCTTTAAAGTCGCATGAATGTTCAGATCCATAAGATTCAAAACAAAAGTTTAATATTGGCATAAAAACAATAATACTTCAAGCATACTAACAAGGCAATTATGTCTTCTCAAAATAACATGGCCAAAGAAAGCTTATCCCTACAAAATCATATAGTCTGGCTATGCTCCATCTTCATCACACAAAATATTCAAATCACGCACAACCCCGATGACGAGCCAAGCAATTGTTTCATACTTTTGATGTTCTCAAACTTTTTCAACTTTCACGCAATACAATAGCGTGAGCCATGGACATAACACTATAGGTGGAATGGAGAAGACAAAAAGAAGGAGACAGTCTCACATCAACTAGGCGTATCAACGGGCTATGGAGATGCCCATTGAGGGAGTCCTGGATTAGGGGGTGTTCGGGTAGCCGGACTATAACCTTTGGCCGGACTTGTGGACTATGAAGATACAAGATCGAAGACTTCATCCCGTGTCCGGATGGGACTTTCCTTGGCATGGAAGGCAAGCTTGGCAATACGGATATGTAGATCTCCTTCCGTTGTAACCGACTCTGTGTAACCCTAACCCTCTCCGGTGTCTATATAAACCGGAGGGTTTTAGTCCATAGGACGAACAACAATCATACCATAGGCTAGCTTCTAGGGTTTAGCCTCTCTGATCTCGTGGTAGATCTACTCTTGTACTACCCATATCATCAATATTAATCAAGCAGGAGTAGGGTTTTACCTCCATCGAGAGGGCCCGAACCTGGGTAAAAACATCGTGTCCCTTGTCTCCTGTTACCATCCGCCTAGACGCACAGTTCGGGACCCCCTACCCGAGATCTGCCGGTTTTGACACCGACATTGGTTCTTTCATTGAGAGTTCCTCTATGTCGTCACTTTTAGGCCCGATGGCTCCTCCGATCATCAACGGCGATGCAGTCCAGGGTGAGACTTTTATCCCCGAACAGATCTTCATATTCGGCGGCTTTGCACTGCGGGCCAATTCTCTTGGCCATCTGGAGTAGATCGAAAGCTACGCCCCTGGCCATCAGGTCAGATTTGGAAGTTTGAACTACATGGCTGATATCCGCGGGGACTTGATCTTCGACGGATTCGAGCCACAGCCGGGCGCGCCGCACTGTCACGAAGGGCATAATCTAGCTCTGCCGCCGAACAGTGCCTTGGAGGCCGCACCCGTGTCTGCTCTTACCCTTAGCTCGGAGCCGACTGCACCGATCGAGGACGGGTGGCTGGACACCGCCTCGGGGGCTGCAATCTCTACGGCGATTCAGCAGAACACCAGCCTTATCCTCTGCGAAGCCCGTGACTCCAAGGTGCCGGACTCCTTTCCGGACTCTGAGCGCTCCGCACCCTTGCCAATCAAACCCGATGGGGCGCCAATCATGGAATTCACCGCCGCGGTTATCTTTTAGCACTCGCCCTTCGGCGATATTCTGAATTCACTAAGGTCTCTCTCTTTGTCAGGAGAGTCCTAGCCGGATTATGGCCAACGGGATTGGGATGCGGACGACAAAGAAATTTGATGCCCACCCACCACCCACTTCGTAGCCACTGTCGATGATTTAACCGACATGCTACACTTCAACTCCGAAGACATCGACGGTATGGACGACGATGCAAGAAACGAACAGGAACCAGCGCCTATAGGGCACTGGAAAGCCACCTCGTCATATGACATATATATGGTGGATACACCCAAAGAAGGCAATGGTGATGGAACAACGGGGGATGACCCCTCCAAGAAGCAACCAAAGCGTCGGCGTCAGCGGCGCCGCTCTAAGTCCCGCCAAAGTAAAAACAGTGAAACCGGCACCGGAGACAATAACACCCTGGACAGTGCCGAAGACAACTCCCTCCAGCAAGACTCAGCGCAGGAGGATGGAGAAGCCAGCCCTCCTGAGAGGGCGGCAGACAGAGAGGAGGAGGATGATAATTATATGCCTCCCTCCGAAGACGAGGCAAGCCTCGGTGACGACGAATTTGTCGTGCCTGAGGATCCTGTTGAACAAGCGCTTTAAGCGCAGGCTTATGGCCACGGCGAGCAGCCTTAAGAAAAAACAGCAACAACTTAGAGCTGATCAAGATTTGCTAGCCGGCAGGTGGACTGAAGTCCTGGCGGCCGAAGAGTATGAACTCGAACGCCCCCAAGAGCTACCCAAAGCGCAGGCTGCTACCCTGATTAGAGGAGGAAGCACCTAAACCTACATCACCAGCGCATGATGCGGACGATCGACCACCTCGTGGCTGTGACAGAGAGGCCTCACGGCCCTCCGCTCAAGCCGCACCCCGGCGTCGCTCAAAAAATACCAAGGCACGGGGAAACGTGCTA
Organism: Aegilops umbellulata; assembly: GCA_032464435.1. NCBI lineage: Eukaryota > Viridiplantae > Streptophyta > Magnoliopsida > Poales > Poaceae > Aegilops > Aegilops umbellulata. Next base: position 400,780,454 of record CP136057.1, read on the forward strand.
GACCTGCGTGATATGTTAGAGGACAAGGCAAGGCAAACAAGATCGATCTACGGATCCCGTGGGCGCCCCACGACTCGAGACGATAACCGTCACGCCGGATACAGCAAATCCGGCCGGACCGAACACAGCAGACAAAGCTCATTTGAGCTACGTCGTGATATAGCCCAGTACAGAGGCGCCGCACACCCACTATGCTTCACAGATAAAGTAATGGATCATCAAATCCCAGAGGGTTTCAAACCCGTAAACATCGAATCATACGATGGCACAACAGATCCTGCGGTATGGATCGAAGATTATCTCCATACCACATGGCCCGTGGCGATGATCTACACGCCATCAAATACCTCCCACTCAAGCTTAAAGGACCAGCTCGGCATTGGCTTAACAGCTTGCCAGCAGAATTTATTGGTTGTTGGGAGGACCTGGAAGCCGCATTCCTCGACAATTTCCAGGGCACCTATGTGCGACCACCAGACGCCAATGACCTAAGCCACATAATTCAGCAGCCAGAGGAATCGGCCAGAAAATTCTGGACACGGTTCCTAACCAAGAAAAATCAAATCGTCGACTGTCCGGACGCAGAGGCCCTAGCAGCCTTCAAACATAACATCTGTGACAAGTGGCTTGCCCGGCACCTAGGACAGGAAAAGCCGAAATCCATGGCATCCCTCACGACACTCATGACCCGCTTTTGCGCGGGAGAAGACAGCTGGCTAGCTCGTAGTAATAACATGACCAAGAGCCCTGGTAGTTCAGATACCAAGGATAGCAATGGCAGGTCGCGTCGCAACAAGCACAAACGCAGCATTAACAGCGACAACACTGAGGATATGGCGCAGTTAATGCCGGATTCAGAGGCTCTAAACCCGGTCAGCGGAAAAAGCCATTCAAGAGAAATACTCCGGGCCCGTCCAGTTTGGACCGAATAATTGATCGCTCATGCCAGATACACGGCACCATCGAAAAACCAGCCAATCACACCAACCGGGATTGTTGGGTGTTCAAGCAAGCAGGCAAGTTACATCCCGAAAGCAGAGACAAGGGGCAGCATAGTGATGACGAGGAGGAGCCCCGGCCGCTGAACAATAGTGGACAGAAGGGTTTCCCCCCACAAGTGCGGACGGTGAACATGATATACGCAACCCACATCCCCAAGAGGGAGCGGAAGCGTGCGTTAAGGGATGTATGCGTTGGAGCTAGTCGCCCCAAAGTTCAACAAATGGTCCTCCTGCCCGATCACTTTTGATCGAAGGGACTACCCCACTAGCATCCGTCATAGCGGATTCGCCGCATTGGTTCTTGACCCAATCATTGACGGATTTCACCTCACTAGAGTCCTTATGGACGGCGGCAGTAGCCTGAACCTGCTTTATCAAAATAATATAAGTGAAGCACAAGAGTTCAATAATTTCTATAAAATAAAGCCACCGCCGTGCTCTAAAAAGATATAAGTGAAGCACTAGAGCAAAATTGCCTAGCTCAAAAGATATAAGTGAAGCACATAGAGCATTCTAATAAATCACGATTCATGCGTGTCTCTATCAAAAGGTGTGTACAAAAAATATGATTGTAGCAAACTAAAAAGCAAAGACTCATATCATACAAGACGCTCCAAGCAAAACACATATCATGTGGTGAATAAAAATATAGCATCAAGTAAAGTTACCGATAGACGAAGACGAAAGAGGGGATGCCTTCTGGGGCATCCCCAAGCTTAAGCTCTTGGTTATATTACCTTGGGGTGCCTTGGGCATCCCCAAGCTTAGGCTCTTGCCACTCCTTATTCCATAGTCCATCAAATCCTTACGCAAAACTTGAAAACTTCACAACACAAAACTCAACAGAAAATCTCATAAGCTCCGTTAGTATAAAAAAATAAATCACCACTTTTGGTACTGTTGTGAACTCATTCTTTACTAGTAAAACACCCGTGCGTTGCTACGGGCTATACTGTATATAAATGATTCAGACAAATTATTGATATTGAAGCTTATTTCTCTCATACACCAACCTCGAGGTCGACGGAAGGTTCCCGCGATCTGGTGTAGCAACATAAAAACTCCACCCCATGGCACACCCTTATGTTTTCCTGTCGGACCCTCCCCTTCCGCTCGGTTTTTGCTGTAGTGAGACATTTCTCGCTGGAGCCCTCTCCTTTAAAACGGGATGACGCCCACCTCACCTTCGCCATCGCGGCCTCTCTCCTTCACATCATACTTCCCCACGGAGGGATTGCATTTAGACGTCGAAAAAAATCAATGGCGAGGGAGTCATGGAGGAGGGGTAGAGAACGAACCGGTGAAAGCCAAAAAAACCTGTGTACAATGTTCACTCCGCCTGGGTCATAGAGGAGTCCCCCTGGTAGAGGAGTTTGGGGAGAAGAGGACGGCGAACGCGAGGACACGTCGGGAGGATCGCAAGGAAGGCACGCTGGTAGAGGAGATCAGGGAGAAGAGGACAGCAGCGTGAGGACGTCGGGATTATCGCGAGGAGGGCAGGCGATGGGAGGATTGCGTTCAGATACACGTTAATGGGCCAGCCCAATGCTGTGATGTGATGATGTCAAAGGTGGGCAAAAGATAGGAGTGGTGGGATGAGGTGGAGTGAGGCGAGACTACCAACTAAGACATTAGTAGTAGAGATTACTGAGAGTTGGTATAACATACATAATCCTTATGGAAAATGTTAGGCTGAATCTTTGAGTAAGTGAATCTATCTTGTAAACTCCATTGTAGACCATGCATACACATTATTCTCCAGAAGAACTGGTGCAGATTATTTGAAGGAGCTTGATATCCCATAGACCATAGTCCTCGTGTAGTCTTGCATTGAAAGATATAGGTATGTAAGATAGTTAGCTTGGAATGAAATAGATAACTAAATGGAAAAGAGAAGAACTGAAATGAGGTAGAACTTCCAGTAGGGTCACATTTCATTACTCAGACTAACCAAAAGTTTCAGAACCGAGTTCTTGGAGCTCTTTGTCTTTGAGGTCATCATTCTTTATAATCTAAAATGTGAACATTTGGTTGGTAAAGAACATTACGTGTTAAATATGACATGTTATAGCAAGCCTAATATCTGGACCACCTCTCATGGGCACAATCAACTCCCTAAAGCCTCTTTTTTTTTATCAGATGCATAATGCACATCACTTACTGAGGAAGATTTTAGCCTCTTCAACATAACAATCGGCATCCCTTGTCAAAGCTCACACCAAAATAACTGCACGTGCAATCATTCTACCCTTTGATTGATAGACTGAAAATAACTACACAAAAGATAGGAGCTACTCGCATTCAAACTTCTGCCACAAGCTCGTTGATGGTCATGCCCCTTCAACATGTTCACACATAGTGCGTCATAAAATAATATTCCTCCAACCAGCCCATACAGAATGCCTCAAATTGGCATGATAAAACAAATCCATATTACATTATTCATTGAAATGATAAAAAATGAAAACATCTCAAACCAATATGTATGTAGAACCTGAAATTATATCTTATGTATCAAAACGACTATACAACCTTCCAAAAGCGAAGGAGGACCATACATAATACAATACTCCTTTCCAGCACTTTACGTCGCCCGCCTCCCAATGCATCCCTGGTCATCTCCATGGCCTACAGGAGGCGCTTCACCTACAGCAGAATTTCAAGATAGGAATCCCTTCTTCACCTACAACAAAATTTCGATATCCCAACACTATCAGGCTAATACAAAGATCCATGAGAAGTGTGAACGCGGGTATGCATGGACCGTACGGGTAACTGATTTGGGAAACGTAGGCGGCGATGCTGGCATGGCCGACAGCACATGATGCATCTATAATGAGACCGGCGGCGGCCAGCAGCACCGTGGCGGCCCAATTCGATAAGCCCGGCGGTCGAGTACCTGGAAGGCCAGTAGCCCACGCCCACGACGTTGGCAAAGTAGCTCGGGATGGGAGCGGCGAATCGCTAGGCCACCCGTGTCAGTGACCTCGAGGCGCCGTTGGCGTGAAGGGGAGCATGTTTCCATTGTCACAGATCTCCCATGCGACATCAATGGTCGACAACATCGGTCTCGCTCGATGGACCGGATCTTCCCTGTCGCGGTATTCGGGGGAGACGGGGTAGGCAGTGCCAAACGACGGAGGGAGAGGCTTGACCTGGCAGGTTCTTGAGCGGTCTGATAGTTCTTTTTTTCAAGGATAGTTGAATGCCCTTGCGTTGCTCTGGGACATCCAAGATATATATATATATATATTGATCAATAACCAGAAGGCTATTAATTCTACTTCATGAACTTCGACAATGCATGCACATTTTAATTTTCGATCAAAAAACAAAGGTAACAAACTCCTATAACAGTGGATAAAATACAAGAAATCAGTCTAACTGAAAATACCACGTCTACCTTAGAACGTCTATAATATCAATTAAGAAGTCTGCTACAAAACTTACTAACAGGTGGAAAAGGGGCAGCTAGTATCTCTCCAACAAACAAAGTCATACCATACAAAATAGATTGCCTGCAGTCAATAAAATAGTAGTAGGGCATCTGAACAAAAAAATACGTAGGGAAAATGGAACATGTCGTTTCAAAGATTACATTAATCCTGTCAATGTTAACCACAATACTGAAGATAGGCCATAATGGTCACATGACCATCCGCACTGTACTGATAACGGAACTGCGTGTCTTCATTGCTATCATTATAGATTAACATATTTAATTGTTTCAGCACAAAGGTTCCATAATGTCAAGGTAAATTCAAGAATCTTCACACGCACTTAATAGACCATGTAATAGCATGTTGAAAACTACGCAGGAAAAGCATGGTTCCGAGATACTTAAGTCTTGAGGTCAGTCCAGTCTTAGCACAAAAATGAAAAGACCATATGATGTCTCGTGCAGCTCCCTATTCATCAGTAGAGAATCCTTCGATTTATTTACATGAAGATTCTTATTGGGCATGGCTGCATCAATCCGGTATATATATCTGGATGATTGATTCCACACATGTCGAGCAAATATTGGAGATTATTAAGATTCCAGCTTATTCCAAACTTTATTTATTTTTATCCCAGTTCTAGACTTCTAATGTCTGTGAAAGAAGAAAATCTTGACCGGAACACAAAATGGCAACAATAGGAAAAAGTTATCACCAGAGCAATGCAGTTAATAGTTCCGGATACCTTTCAGAAAGAAGTGACATATATTAGCATATTTTATCAAAACAATTCAATCTGCAAATTAGCAAACATGGACATTCCAATGCATAGTAATACGAAAAAAGGTGAAAAACAAGTGAACTGTGACACAATGTAACAACTGAATCAACAAGGACATGTTAGAATGCGAACATATTGGAGATGAGAATTCCATTGACCTCTTGTTGGACTCTTCAAATCAGATCACTGATGATGCTTCTAGCAGTGAGGCTTCCCCACGGCAAGGCATCTTTCTGGCTATTGTAGCTCTGGAGGATTATGCCATCAGTAGATAATCTACCAGGGCCTAAGGCTTCTCCATCCGGCCATGGCTGCAGCCGCGTACACATCGCCGTGGATGCTCCGCCATATCCGCCTGGACGAGCGCAGGCTCTTCATCACCAACCTCTTGTTTATCCACGATGCCACGGTGGCCATCAGGCGGCTTGAAGCCACAAACGACATGCTTCAGCACACATCGCGATGTTGGGGGCCACACCCGACAGCGACACCATGAAACGCGTCATGGCGGCGTTCATGGAGGCGTTGGCGCGATGCTAGCTCCCGGCATGGGCTGGCCTATGCAGGGCACTGCTCCTACCCCATGCGGCACCCATGCCACCATCGCACCCTATACCATGCAATCAAATTGGCAGATAGAGTGAAAAATAATGGAACAAAATTGACAGAAAGATGAACAATGTGCAAGTAGCAACCTCAAAATATGAGGACTACTCGTTTTGAAGTTTCAGAAGAGTTGATCTCAGAAAACTTCAATTGAACGTAAGGCCGAGTAGCAATGTACCCAGATCAGCAGCCTGATTTTTAGATGGTGTAGCTGGCAAATCTTCAAATCTAGTCCCCAAGAAGAAAATCAAGAGCAGATCATGAAGTTAATATACTGAGCTTCCAGAATCACACATTCACCTACATCCAAAATGAAGCCTCCACCTGCCAAATGTCCCAAAGGCAGTATGTACGGCAGCGGAATGGATGATCAAATCATAAAACACAATCTAGTATTTACCAGCGATTCAGTATCCTGCACATCGGACTGGATCTTAGAGAGCCTCTGCTTCATCTTGTCTGCTTTGATCTCACCATGCAAGACGAAACCAACAACAGCGAATAGAAATAGGCACGGGAAGAGAGGGTGGAGATCTTGGCGAAGACCTCACAGACGCATAGTCGTAGTACTGACATGTATTAAAGATAAATGGTAGCTAACCAGACCTGGCCGCTGCCACCGCCGAGAGGAGGTTGAGTAGTCAGCCGTTTGCGTAGGTGAAAGCTGCTATGTACGTCCTTGATCCATCGCCCGCCGTCCAGGATCGACCCATGCACTTGAGACAATACTGGGCGCGCATCGAAGCAGACTTCATGGCTATGTCCCGGATCCATCGCCCTCTGTCCTGCTTGACCCATCCACCGAACGCACCGGCTTGTCGTCGATGCCGACGAGCTGTTTCATTGCGAGGTCAAGGGGGACCAAGGAAGGGCTGCACTGGTGCCTGTGCTACGCACTACTCGCTAGCGGAGTCAACTGGAAAGGGGTGGCTAGGGTTTGAACAGGGAGGAGGAGACACGGCTTGCGTGGATTTTTCGTTGCTTGCGTGCATGGGTATGACGATTTTGCTGGTTCTTTCGCCGGATCGCATGGGGGTGGGACCACGTAATTAAGAAGAACGAATCACGTTTGAGGTGGAACGTACGGAGGGAAAACCAACAGCGCACGAGAGGGAGGCTCGACGAAGGGTTCGATGACGTAAGACGGAAAACGGAACGCTGCGTTTCTTTTAGGTATTTAGGTATTCTTAATTATTATTATTATTAGAGAATTAGAGATTAGAGATAGAGATTAGAGATTATTTGTTTGCTGAAAATCTATTATTTGTTTCCTAAAGCAAATTGCATTAATGAGAGAGCTCCATTGATTTGGCTAAGGTAGGAAAGAATCTATTATTTGTTTGCTAAATCAAATTGCATTAATGGGAGAGATTCGTTGATTTCGCTAAGGTAGGAAAGAATCTATTATTGGTTTCCTAAAGCAAATTGCATTAATGAGAGAGATTCGTTGATTTAGCTAAGGTATGAAAATTAGATCCGTGATCTTTTGTCATTAGGAAAGTGTTGAAAATAAACCGTATCGGACTACCAACTCCTCCATTAGGTTTTTTTTTCGCTGGTTAATCTTCGTAGGTTTTTTTTCGCTGAATTGTCTTGGGTGCGATTGGAGGTTAGGCCCTGGAATGCGTGAGGGTGGGTGGGGGCTTCGGTACGCGGTTTTTTCGGTTCGTGGCGCCTCAGTGTGAGGTGGGACGAGGTACCAAAAAAAACCATGGAAGGTGGGACGAAAAAAAACCTGGAAGCGAGACTACCAACTGCTCCATTAGGAGTAGAGATTTATATTGGTGGAATATCTACTTTATTCCAACTTTTCCATGGTTCATACCCCCGATACTACCCGTATATTCATCAAAATAAGCAAACAACACATAGAAAACATAATCTGTCAAAAACAGAATAGTGTGTAGTAATCTGTTACTCTAGAATACTTCTGTAACTCCAAAAATTCTGAAAAATTAGGATAACCTGAGAAATTTGTTTATTAATCTTCTGCAAAAAGAATCAGTATTTCATGACGCTTCTGTTAAAAATGATAATTGTTTTCCTGAGCACAAAAGTTTCTGTTTTTCAGCAAGATCAAATCAACTATCACTGTAAGCCATCCCAAAGGTCTTACTTGGCACAAACACTAATTACAACAAAAATCCACATCTAACTAGAGGCTAGATGAATTATTTGTTCAAAAACAGGAAAGAACAATATTGGGTTGTCTCTCAACAAGCACTTTTCTTTACAGCCTTTTACCTAGGCATTGATAATTTTAATGATGGTCACATGAATGATAGCAATTGAAACACGAAGAGAGCATCATGTAGCATGTGAAAAACACATCTAAGTCTAACATACTTCCTATGCATAGGCATCTTATGAGCAAACAAATTATCAAGGCAAGCAAAAACTAGCATATGCAAGGAAGTAGAAAGAAACACTAGCAATCTCAACATAACGAGAGGTAATTTATTAACATGAAAATTTCTACAACCATGTTTTCCTCTCTCATAATAATTACATGTGGGATCATATTCAAATTCAACAATATAGCTATCACATAAAATTTTCTCTACATGACCCACATGCATGCAAAGTTGACACTCTTCCAAAATAGTGGGAATATCATTAACTAAAGTCATGAGCTCTCCACACCCACTTTTATCAACAATTTCATAAGATTGAACATTATCCAAATATGTGCGATCTAAAGTTGACACTCTTCCAAACCCACTTTTAGTATTATTGCAAACATTATTATCAATCTCATATTCATCTTGGGGCTTAAATAAATTTTCAAGATTATAAGAAGAATCACCCCAATCATGATCATTGCAACAAGTAGTGGACATAGCAAAACTAGCGTCCCCAAGCTTAGGGTTTTGAATATCACTAATACAATTAACATTAATAGAATTTATAATAATATCATTGCAATCATGTTTTTCATTCAAGGAGCTATCGTGAATCAGTTCATAAATTTCTTCTTTCAACACTTCAACACAATTTTCAGATTCACGAATTTCAATCCAAACTTCATAAAGATAATCTAGTGCACACAACTCACTAGCAATAGGTTCATCATAATTGGATATCTTAAAAAGATTAGCAAGTGGATGAGGATCCATAAACTATTTGCTTCTGATTTTCAATAAAGACACAACTATACCAAGCAAGCGAGCAACAAACTAAGTAAGACATAAGGGCAAACGAAAAGATAAACGAAAGAAGGGCGAATAAGAAGGGCAAAACTTTTTGAAAATCATTTTAGAAGTGGGGGAGAGGAAAACGAGAGGCAAATGGTGAATAATGTAATGCAAGAGATGAGAGTTTTATGATGGGTACTTGGTATGTCTTGACTTGGCATAGATCTCCCTGGCAACGGCGCCAGAAATTATTCCTGCTACTTCTTGAGATTGCATTGGTTTTTTCCTTGAAGAGGAAAGGGTGATACAGCAAAGTAGAGATAAGTATTTCCCTCAGTTTGAGAACCAAGGTATCAATCCAGTAGGATACAATGCACAAATCACCAATACCTGCACAAACAATCAAACAGCTTGCACCCAACATGAAAAAGGGGTTGTCAATCCCTTCACGGTTACTTGCAAAAGTGAGATCTGATAGAGATAGATGAAACTAAACAAACAATAAAGTAAATATTTTTGAGTTTTTTGGTTTATAGATCGGAAAGTAAAAGATTGCAAAATAGTAGATCGGAAACTAATATGATGGAAAATAGACCCGGAGGCCATAGGTTTCACTAGAGGCTTCTCTCATGATAGCAAATAATACGGTGGATGAACAAATTACTGTCGAGCAATTGAGAGAAAAGTGCAAAGTTATGACGATATCTAAGGCAATTATTATGAAATATAGGCATCACGCCCGTGTCAAGTAGACCGAAACGATTCTGCATCTATTACTATTACTCCACACATCGACCGACTCCTGCTTGCATCTAGAGTATTAAGTTCATGAAGAACGGAGTAACGCATTAAGTAAGATGACATGATGTAGAGGAATTAACTCAAGCAATATGATGCAAGCCCCATCTTTTTATCATCGATGGCAACAATACAATACGTGCCTTGCTACCCCTCCTGTCACTGGGAAAGAACATCGCAAGATTGAACCCAAAGCTAAGCACTTCTCCCATTGCAAAAAACCAATCTAGTTGGCCAAAGCAAACCGATAATTCGAAGAGAATTACAAAGATATCAAATCATGCATAAAATAATTCAGAAAAGATTCAAATAATATTCATAGATAAGTTGATCATAAATCCACAATTCATCGGATCTCGACAAACACACCGCAAAAGAGTATTACATTGGATAGATCTCCAAGAACATCGAGGATAACATGGTATTGAGAATCAAAGAGAGAGAAGAAGCCATCTAGCTACTAGCTATGGACCCGTAGGTCTGTGGTAAACTACTCACGCTTCATCGGAAGGGCAATAGAGTTAATGTAGAAGCTCTCCGTGATCGAATTCCCCTCCGGCAGGATGCCGGAAAAGGCCCCTAGATGGGATCTCATGGGTAAAGAAGGTTGTAGCGGTGTAAAAGTGTTTTCGTGGATACTTCTGGTGGTTTGGGAATATATGTGAATATATAGGCGAAGGAATTAGGTCAGGGAGTCACGAGGGCCCACAAGGCAGGGGGCGAGCCCTACCCCCTGGGCGTGCCCTCCACCCTTGTGGCCGCCTCGTGGCTCCTATGACTTGAACTCCAAGTCTCATCGGTGTCTTCTGGTCCAAGAAAAATCATCGCGTCCGTTTGGTATTCCTTTTCTGTGAAACTCAAAAACAAGGGAAAAACATAAACTGGCACTGGGCTCTAGGTTAATAGGTTAGTCCCAAAAATAATATAAAATAGCATATTAATGCATATAAAACATACAAAACAGGTAATATAATAGCATGAACAATAAAAAATTATAGATACGTTGGAGACGTATCACTTCACACCTTGTAACACAGGCAAGACCCTTTCTTTGACTGATCCATTTTGAACTTCTTCAAAACTTTGTCAAGGTATGTGCTTTGTGAAAGCCCTATTAAGCGTCTTGATCTATCTCTATAGATCTTGATGCCCAATATATAAGAAGCTTCACCGAGGTCTTTCATTGAAAAACTCTTATTCAAGTATCCTTTTATGCTATCCAGAAATTCTATATCATTTCCAATCAACAATATGTCATGTACGTATAATATCAGAAATGCTACAGAGCTCCCACTCACTTTCTTGTAAATACATGCTTCACCGAAAGTCTATATGAAACCATATGCTTTGATCACCTCAACCAAGCGTATATTCCAACTCCGAGATGCTTGCACCAGTCCAAAGATGGATCGCTAGAGTTTGCACACTTTGTTATCACCTTTAGGATCGAAAAAACCTTTTGGTTGCATCATATACAACTCTTCTTTAGGTAATCCATTAAGGAATGTAGTTTTGATGTCCATTTGCCAGATTTCATAATCATAAAATGCGGCAATTGCTAACATGATTCGGACGGACTTAAGCATCGCTACGGGTGAGAAAGTCTCATTGTAGTCAACCCCTTGAACTTGTCGAAAACCTTTTGCGACAAGTCGAGCTTTGTAGACCGTAACATTACCATCAGCGTCAGTCTTCTTCTTGAAGATCCATTTATTCTCTATGGTTTTCCGATCATCGGGCAAGTCCACCAAAGTCCATACTTTTTCTCATACATGGATCCTATCTCATATTTCATGGCCTCAAGCCATCTATCGGAATCTGGGCTCATCATAGCATCTTCGTAGTTCGTAGGTTTGCCTTTGTCTAGTAACATGACTTCCAGGACATGATTATCGTATCACTCTTGTGCGGATCGTGCTCTTGTCGACCTACGAGGTTGAGTAGTAACTTGCTGAAGTTTCATGATCATTATCATTAGCTTCATCTATAGTTACTGTAGGCATCACGGTGATGGTTTTCTGTGATGTGCTATTTACCCATTCGAGAAAAGGTACAATTACCTCATCAAGTTCTACTTTCCTCCGACTCACTTATTTTGAGAGGAACTCCTTCTCTAGAAAGGACCCATTCTTAGCAACAAATATCTTGCCTTCGGATCTGTGGTAGAAGGTGTACCCAATTGTTTCCTTAGGTTATCCTATGAAGGCGCACTTCTCCGATTTAGGTTCGAGCTTATCAAGCTGAAGCCTTTTGACATAAGCATCACATCCCCAAACTTTAGGAAACGACAGCTTAGGTTTCTTGCCAAACCATAGTTCATACAGTGTTGTCTCAACGGATCTAGACGGTGCCCTATTTAACGTGAATGCAGCTGTCTCTAATGCATAACCCAAATCGATAGTGGTAAATCGGTAAGAGACATCATAGAACACACCATATCCAGTAAAGTACGGTTACGACGTTCGGACACACCATTACACTGTGGTGTTCTAGGTGTCGTGAGTTGTGAAACTATTCCACATTGTTTTAAATGAAGGCCAAACTGGTAACTCAAATATTCGCCTCCGCGATCAGATCGTAGAAACTTTATTTTCTTGGTACGATGATTCTCCACTTCACTCTGAAATTCTTTGAACTTTTCAAATGTTTCAGATTTGTGTTTCTTTAAGTAGATATACCCATACCTACTCAAATCATCTGTGAAGGTTAGAAAATAACGATACCCGCTGCGTGCTTCCACACTCATCGGACCGCATACATCGGTATGTATTATTTCCGGTAAGTCATTAGCTCACTCCATTATTCTGAAGAACAAATTTTTAGTCAGTGGCGGAGCCAGGAAATTGCTGCTTGGTATTCTTTTTTTGGCAATGCAATGTAAATATATACTAGATAGGTCAACAAATGTACTGTAAGATAGCAACATCAGTGATTCAACGACCATATATCAATAATAGTGGCAAAATATCACCATTATCGATAATAGTAGAAAAATATCACCGTGGCAATATCTCTAACAATTAAGAAAGTTTACAAAATAGCAAAAGAAAATTACGGTTTAACTCTATGGTCCCTTTTTGGAATAGATTGTCGACATCCTCATCTTTCACTTGCTTGAAGAATTCTCTCTCGGCAAATTTAACCGAGAAATTCTTCAAATACATCACCCATTTTATTCCTCATTGATTATTCACATATTTCATTGAGTAGAAAATACCCTTTCCAGCAACTTTAGAAGTTTGTAAATAATATAATATTGTTGTGCTTTCTTTCCTCAACCATCATAATTTGTTTTGTTGCTGCAGGACTCAACCATAACAACTGATAGCTCACATTGATTTTCATTTCTTTAAACCTACAAGACGTGCTATGCGTCGGCTGGCAGATCATTTTAAAATATCTGCGGTCTACAAGCCATCCGATCTAACGCAATCTCCGGTCAAGCGTCATTGTCACTTTTGCAACAAAAGTCGTGTTGCGAGAACCCTTTTGCAAAACAAGTCATGTTGCAGAAATATTTTGTAATAAAGGTTGTGTTGCAGATTTTTTTTTGCAATAGAGGTCCTGTTGCAGAGTATTTTTTTAGATTTTTTGGCAACAGAGCTCTTGTTGCAATTTTTTGTGTGCAACAGATGTCTTCCCGCAACACATCACTTATTGTAGTGGGGAGATTGCAACAAGTTAGTTGCAAAATCTAGTCTAGTTAATATGTTGCAGTGGGGGAGATTGCAACAAGTCACTTGCTTGCTGCCGCGCCACCACCACCACTTGCCTATAGGTGTCGTCCAACGCAGCAGCTAAGTTGGAAGCAGGGGAGAATAGGAACTGTCCGAGATGCGTACTGGACCTAGACTATTGAGTCCTCGACTGTTGCATGCGTGTGTTGGACCTGACTGAACCACTGAACGGTGGGTGTCGGTGTACAAAAGTAAGAGCCCTCTTTGTACCCCTTTACTTGTGCACGGGCAGTCAGAGCTGCACCTGTGGCCATGTTTAGCGGGGCAGAGGAAGGAAGCAAAGATATAAAGACTACCAGAGCAGAGCCCAAACCAGGGGCGCAGATGACAAAGCGATGAGATGGGCTTCCCCCGGCAAGACCCTTGCCGGGCGGCCTGCATAGCACCGGCAAGAGCCTTGCTGGGGCAGCCTACCCAACACCAGCAAGGCCACCACCCTTGAGCCTGAGAGTTCCAAACATCATCGACAACGTTGGGACCAAGGCTCGGGAGGCGCCTGCTTGGTGGCATGCAGATCTTTGTGAAGACAAAAGGCCTTCGAGGCCTAGATAAGAACCAGAAGACAGGACCATGGCGAGGCTCCTTGTCGAGGACACCCACGAGGCCCCGGCAGGGATCCTGCCAAAGATACCCGCGAGGCCCCGGCAAGATCCTTGCCGAGGGCACAAGCAAGGCCCCGGCAAGACCCTTGCCGAGGACATTGGCAAGATCACGGAAAGACTTGCCTCCCCGTCGTCGACCCAGCTCAGCGGCCGACCCACCGACTGGTCAAGCACCCACGTGGCAACATGTGGCTCCTAAGCCAACTAGTCAAGCACCTGCGTGGTGGCATATAGATCTTCGTGAAGACCCTGCCACCGCACCAGCTCAGCAGCCTGCCAGCCTACATGGCGCTGCATGCCTCGTTGGCCTGGACGCGTGTCGAAGCAAGGCAAGGCGGCGACAGACGGGACAGGCTTCGTTAACATCCCCGATAAAGTAAGAGGACACCTAAGTAGTGCATTAAATGTGTTTTGTCCTGTCATGTCAGGCGATAAGCTTGTACACTATACATACCTTCCACCTCCTGTGTGCCACTGTGGCAAACCCTTTGACCTATAAAAGGAGGCCCAAGGCATACTGAGGAAGGATTCGGACTTTTTGGGCTAGGCATGCACTGCAGCTAGTTTAAGAACTCAAGAATACTCAAATATACACCAAAGCAGGACTAGGGTATTACGCATCCTCGCGGCCCAAACCTGGGTACAATCTCCTTGTACTGATTGCTAGACCCTCTCTTTGCACAACCTCGCGCCCGCAAACCGTAGAAGGGATCCTCATGATCCCATAGGTGTCGTTTCCCCTGACATCTTTGGCGCGTCAAGTAGGGGGGCGCAGTTGTGAAAATCTGGTCTACTGGTTAGTATGGCGGCTTCATCATCGCCGTGGCTCCAAGGAAGAAGATGGACCGAGCGAATAGCATCATCTACAAATGCAGCAACTGTCTGCATGGTGATAGAAAAGCTAAGTCACGCAAAACTTTGAGCAATTCCTTTTTTTTATATAAGGTTATTCTCCTCGAAAGATCTCGCTCTTTGTATGGAAAACCCACACGCAATGGCACCCTTCTGCCATTGGCAACACCCTAATTCTGTTTCGAGTCCGCTCAACAGTTCGAGCGGCCGCGTTGAGAACGACAGGGTGGCCTACCCACTATTGGCAACGCCCTTGTTCTGTTTTGAGTCCGCTCAACAGTTTAAGCGGCCACGCTGAGAGCCGTAAGGTGGTTCTCCTGGCGGCAAGCACACCCGGCAGGCCGCTAAGGATCTGTCCTCAAAGCGCCGCGACTTGGGTTTACGCGCCAGCAAACCTATCCAACTAAGCGTAGGGCATACATACAAAGAGAGATCGAACAGGAAGATAGCATGCATCATTTCAAAGTATTGCAGAGTTATATTACATCAATTGTTGCTGTGGTTCTAACTTAAGATAAAATCGTCTTGGTCATGAACTCGCAGCGGCGATAAGGAGCGGGGTGCCTAGTCCCGGCGCTGGCCCTCCACCCTCTTGACCCCGTCGACGCAACTGATGATGGGCTCGATACGCTCCTCTAGCACCATGAGGTTTGCATCCTTCGACAAGCTCTCCAGCGCGTTGGCGAAGTCGATGGTGGGGTTCCAGAATGCCACCTTGGTGAGCACCTTGATCAAGGCACCCCAGCAGAGCCTTCGGGTCTCGTTGGCCAGATAAACTGCTCGGTTGGAGCAGAGCTGCTCCAGGGCCTCGAGGACTCCCTTGAAGAACAGGGTCAGCCTGGCGTTGGGGCTCATATTCGCCTTTGGGAAATACCTGAAATTCGGCATGCCCATGGTGGCCAGCTACGTGGTGAGCCTCTCCGCAACGTTGACGAGGCGGCTGATCCAGAGGTTTACGCTCTTCACGCAATCCTCGTGGTTGGCGGCATCATTACTCCGCAGCTACTTCTCGTCCTCCAGGGCCTTGTTCAGGGTCTCCTCACGAGCCTTGGTCTCCAAAAGCTTCCACTCCAAGCCGTCTAGTTTCAGCTTAAGGTCATTGATGGAGTCGTTGGCCTCGGAGGCAGCTTGGCCTTGTCAGAGACTGCGGCCCGGGCATCCGCTGAAGCGCGGTTGGCCGTGTCCCCCTCCTGCGTCAGCTCCGAAACCACCTTCTTCAGCCCATCCTGCTCCAGCTCCAGCTTCTCCGCTTCGCTGGTGTGAACCCGAGCCAGAGCATCAAGCGCATCTTTGTGGCTCTGCTCCAGCTCCTGGGTCCGCTACGCGACGATCTTCTCGACCTCCTAATCCTTGCTGCGGAGTGTGGCGGCGAGCGCCTCCTCATGGGCGGCAAGTTTCTCCTCCTGGGAGTTCAGCAGAGCCTAGTGCTGTTGCCGAGCGGCCTCGTCCTAGGCGGCCTGCTCCTTCGCCACCTCCTGGGCCTTCTCGATGTCAGCCTGCTTCAGGATGAGCTCTTGTTTGTGCTCGGCCAGCTTGCCCTGAGCAGCCTTCAGTTCTTCCTGAGCCTCGCAGAACCAGGCCTACATCTGAGCGACACACTCCTCAAGATCCGCCTCCGCCTTGTCCGCTGCCGCCATCCTAGATTTTGCCTTGTCTAGGCGGGCATGATGGAGCGCCCAGAGCTTCTGGAAGTTGACGCTCATGGCCCGGAGAAGCTGTTCCTCTTGGGAACCACCACCGCCGGCGCTTGGTTCATCAACAACCTCGAGCCAGGTGGTGGCGAGCGCCTCGTCATCGAACACCTCCCCCTCGGCTGGCGCCCTGGTGCTCACCGTCCTTGAGAGGTGGACGAACAGGTCACCGCCCACCTTCAAGTACTTGCTCGGGGCAGGGGCTGTAGGGGAGGAAGGTTAGTCGTCAGCCACCTCCTCCCTGGCAAGCCCCTTGCTGGCCTCCTCGGCAGCAGTCTTGCCAGCCTCTTCGGCCGCGGCCTTGCCGGCCTCCCCGGCAGGCCCCTTGGCGGCCTCCTCAGCGCTGGTCTTGGTGGCCTCCTCAGTAGCAATCTTGTCAGCCTCGGCCTCGGCGTCCTTGGCAACCTCCTCGATAAAGGTATTAATATCCTCCTGGTCAACTGAGGGAGGGTCTGGTTACCAAGAAGGAGAATGAGACGAGGCCAAAGTCAAGGTTCAAAAAAAAGAAGAAGAAGAAGAAACAGGGACGAGGGGCAGGCCACTTACCCGTACCAAGCTGGGAAGAAGGGTTTCCCTCCCCGCCAATGTTCGTCGCCGGGGCGGAACCACCGGCACCCAAGTTTGCCTCCTCCTCCTCCGTGCGCATGGGCTCAGTGCTTGGTGCCCTTGCCGGGGACGCCCCTCTGGGCGGCATGGTCGATGGGGGTGGCCCTCAGTGCCTCCTCCTGCCGCCGCTCTCCTCCTGCAAACCCGGCAAAGTCAGCACCAAGGATTCGTGTCCCGATGCTCGTCAATGAAAAGCGAGTGATGAACTCACGCTGGGGGCTGAAGCGGGGGCTGCGTCGGGGGCTGTTGTCCGAGCTGATCTCCACCACCACCGGCGTGTGTGGAGCGCTAGCGGGGGCTTGTCGCTCGTCGAGGCGTTGGCCCTCTTCGCCACCCCCTGAGCCAGCGTCTCCATGTCCCTGTGAAGATAACATCAAGTCAAAGGAGGATAACACATGCGTGGGGTCGGGAGATGATGGGGGCGAAGTACTTACTCGTCCTCCACCTCCTCCTCCACTGGCTTCCTCTGCCTCTTCGGGCTAAAGGACCCGAGGTCGAACTCGGCCTCCAGGGTGCTATCCGAAGGAGGCGAGGAAGGGGATGGGGTCCTGCGCCGCTTGTACGAAGAAGAGGCAGCCACCATGTTCTTCACTATCACGGCCTTCCCCGTCTTCATCGCTACCGCAGCCTTTATCGCCCTCATCTGGCGCATGGGTTGCTCCTGAGCCTGTTGTCGCTGCGCAGTCCTGTCGGGCCGGACCGGCTCGCCGGAGCTAGCCCACCGTAGGACGCGTTTCTTCCTCGTGGCCGGGGGGTCGTCCGTCTCGGCCTCCTCTTCGGACGACTCCTCGACCACGTCTTCGGCGAGGGGGGCCCCGGTGCCGATGCTGCTGGCCTCCCCAGCAGACTCGGCCCATCCGACAAGCTCTCTCTCCTTCGCCGCCGTGTCGGCCTCGTCCTCCATGGTGCCGGCGCGGCCGGCCTCCTTGGTGAGTGCCGCTTCCACTGCCCTGGCGGCGATGTAGTCCAGCTCCTCCTTGGTGGTGTCGTTGATGAGCAGTGGCTCGTCCCGGACGTACCTCTCTGACAGGTTGTCGAAGAACTCCTGGACCCGCTCCGCTTCCGGCTTGGCCCAGCTTGGGTCAAGGCCGTGCGCATTAAAGTCCAGCATCATGGCGATAATGTCGGTCTGGCGAGAATTGTTGCTCAGCGGGACCACTCCCGCCGGCAACCCAAACAGAGACGCCTTGACGACCTTGCCGGCCTTCTCGGCCCTGTCGGTCCTCTCAGCCCAGTCGTCATCACCCACCGTGAGCTGGAAGAGCCTGTGGCAAAAATGAGCATGCCCCATCACCTTGAAGTTGTGCTTCAAGCCAGGGCGGAGCCTCATGATGTCGGCCGCATTACTGTAGTCCCAAGCCAGCCTCCCCTTATTGTGCAGTGGGGCAATTCGGCGGCGAATGAAATCGGCCCCAATCATTTCAAGAGTGAGTCCGGCCATGGTGAGGCGATGGATCCTGGTGGTGGCGACGGAGAGCTTCTTGTCATTGGCGCCGAGGTCGCTCCAGTCCTTGCGGCGGACCGGCGGATTCCAGCGGACACGGCAGAACTCCCATGGATCTTTCTCCTTGATCCAGCACCACCGGCTCTGCCACTCCCCCACCTCTCCTTCTGGGCGCCCTCTGGGTACGTGCCTTTCTCCTCAGACCTCGGGATCCATGTGATACATCCGGAGATGGTGCCCCCTGGCTAGATGCAAGGGTAGAAGTAATAGCGGAAGAGCGCCGTGCTGGGGAGCACTCCGGCGAAGCCCTCACAGAGATGGGCGAAGATGGCCATGCACGCCACGTCATTCGGCGTGAGGTCCAGAAGATGGAAGCCATAGGTGTGCATGACGTCATTGAAGAAATCAGAGAAAGGGGGACAGAGCCCGCAAGAGAAGTAGTCGATGAAGAAGGGGTACCGATTTGGGCCGGCCTTGGCGAAATCGGCAGGGACGATGCGCATGGCAGGGTGCCCCATCGTCTCCCTCCTCCACAGGGGCCTGAAGTAGTCCCTGAGGTGGACCGCACTGACCGTCGAGGGGAAGTAGGCATGCTGCGTCCGAAGCGCCACCAACTCGCTCTCCAGTGCCTCCTTCTCCTCGGCGTCCTTGGCCACTCCCTTGCCCTTGCTGGTTTTGGGTGCCATGGCGGCTGGGAAAGAGGTAAGGGATCGAGAGCAATGGGGGCGCGGCGGCGTCGAGCAGAGGCGAGAGCTTTGATTTTTCGCTTGAGGAAGAAGAGAGGAATGTCGGTTCCGAGATTGGAGAAGACGCATGGGGTAAAAGGGTCGCGCCCCTGCGGCTTCCTATGTTTTTATGGGGAAGGCACGGGCCGCCTCTTTACCATTTACCATGATGTGACGCAGGCGTGCAGCAAACCACCCCATGCACGACCCCACACATCACGCATTCAACACGGGTCATGGGGAAGCGCAACTGGCGAGGGAGTTACTGCGGTAAAACTCTGCCATGGGTTCCCGCGCACCGTTTTGGGCCTAGCCCAACAACGCGTCGCGCTTATGTGTGGCCCAGGACCGGGGGCTCCTATCGGTGTACAAAAGTAGTGGCCCTCTTTTTACCCCTTTACTTGTTCACGGGCAGTCAGAGCCGCACCTGTGGCCACGCTTAGCGGAGCAAGGAAGGAAGCAAAGATATAAAGACTACCAGAGCAGCACCCAAACCAGGGGCGCAGAGGACAAAGCGACGAGATGGGCTTCCCCCGGCAAGACCCTTGCCGGGCGGCCTACATAGCCCCGGCAAGAGCCTTGCCGGGGCAGCCTACCCAACACCAGCATGGCCACCACCCTTGAGCCTGAGAGTTCCAAACATCATCGACAACGTTGGAATCAAGGCTCGGGAGGCGCTTGCTTGGTGGTAGGCAGATCTTTGTGTAGACAAAAGGCCTTCGAGGCCTAGATGAGAACCAGAAGACAAGACCATGGCGAGGCTCCTTGCCGAGGATGCCCATGAGGCCCCGGCAAAGCTCCTGCCAAAGATACCCGCAATGCCCCGGCAAGATCCTTGACGAGGGCACAAGCAAGGCCCCGGCAAGACCCTTGCCAAGGACATCGGCAAGATCACGGCAAGACTTGCTGCCCCATCGTCGACCCAGCTCAGCGGCCGACCCACCGTCTTGTCAAGCACCCACGTGGCAGCACGTGGCTCCTAAGCCAACTAGTCAAGCACCTGCGTGGTGGCATACAAATCTTCGTGAAGACCCTGCCACCGCACCAGCTCAGTAGCCTGCCAGCCTACATGGCGCTGCATGCCTCATTGGCCTAGACGCATGTCGAAGCAAGGCAAGGCGGGGACGGACGAGACAAGCTTCGTTACCATCCCAGATAAAGAAGGAGGACACCTAAGTAGTGCATTAAATCCGTTTTGTCCTTTGATGTCAGGTGATAATCTTATACACTGTACATACCTTCCACCTCCTATGTGCCACTGTGGCAAACCCTTTGACATATAAAAGGAGGCCTAAGGCGTACTAAGGAAGGGTTCAGACTTTTTGGGCTAGGTATGCACCGCAGCTAGTTCAAGAACTCAAGAACACTCAAATATACAACAAAGCAGGACTAGGGTATTACGCATCCTCGTGGCCCGAACCTGGGTAAAATCTCCTCGTACTGATCACTAGACCCGCTCATTGCACAACCTTGCGCCCGCCAACCGTAGAAGGGATCCTCGTGATCCCATAGGTGTCATTTCCCCCGACAGTGGGCTTCAACTTAACTTGTGGCTATATATGTATATCTATTTTTTCTGTTCCAAAATCTTTGGTATTCCATGGAATACCAAGGAATACCCCTGGCTCCACCAGTGGTTTTAGTCATCTTGCCCATGAGGCATGGTTCGCAAGTATCATCTGATTCTAAAAGTCCATCTGCATGGAGTTTCTTCATGCGCTTTACACCAATATGACCTAAACGGCAGTGCCACAAATATGCTGCGCTATCATTATCAACTTTGCATCTTTTGGCATCAATATTATGAATATGTGTATCACTACAATCAAGGCTCAACAAGAATAGATCACTCTTCAAGGGTGCATATCCATAAAAAGTATTACTCATATAAATAGAACAACCATTATTCTCTGATATAAATGAATAACCGTCTCGCACTAAACAAGATCCAGATATAATGTACATTGTCGGATCTTGGGTTCCGGCAGACCCTTAAGGTTCGAACTCTGGGGTGCGCGCGGAGATGATGCCCTCTACCTCTCTGTCTCGCAAGGATCTAAACTACAGAAAGAACAACACAAAGAACACAGAGTTGATACTAGTTCGGGCCACCGTTGTGGTGTAATACCCTACTCTAGTTTTGGGTGGATGGATTGCCTCTTGGGCTGATGATGGTGATGATCAGTACAAAGGAGAACGGCCTCGCGAGGGCCTGTTCTTGGCTAGGGCGGTGAACTGCTAGGGAAGTTCAGCCGCCCTCTCCTCTCTCTCTCTCTACTTGCTTTACGATTGCTCTTCTCCGTCCCCCCTCCCCCGTGGGTGGCTAGTCCTATTTATAGTCATAGGCCCTGGGCCTCTTCCCAAATATTGAGCGGGAAGGGCGCCAACAATTGGCCAATTTGAAGGGGAACATCTGGTACACTTATCCTGACCAAAGTTGGTCCTCGCCTGCCAAAGGCCCTGTGGTGACGCCGTTCTGGGCTCCACGATGAGCTCATTCCCACCGTTGGACTGGTCTTGGTCTCGTTGCACCGTAGTAGATGCCTTTGCTTGATCCTCTCGCCTGCGCTTGCCCCCTTTGCACCAAAGAGGAAAGCGGGGACACTGCGCGGCCTGGTGCCTGCCTGGAACCCTTGGTCGTCATGACTTGCGTCATGGGCACCTCGCGAGGTACCCTGCCTTGATTTCTCCGCCTCCTCATGAGCCAGCCTGAGGAGGCCGCGCCTGAGGAAGCGCCGTGTCGTACGCCCCGCGAGGCTTGGCCCCTCGCGAGGGTCTTGAGTCTTGTGTTGATGAAGATGGGCCACGCTGGGCCTCCATTCGAGCCATGCCGCAGGCCGCAGGCACGCAAGTCTTGGGACCCCCATTCCCAGAACGCCGATAGTACCCCCCGGGCCCAAGGCGCGCATGGGCTTGGCCGGGCCGAAAGGCGAAAGGGGCAAGGGCGAAGCGCCGCGGGCCCTAATAGCCTGCGGCCTCGGGCGTCGTGTGGCGGTTGATTGAACGTGGGCGGTACTGTTTGCCCACGCTCCCTTATTCTGCGCCGCGCTAGGTTGCCCCACAGTTGTACACAGCCGCCCCTCTTCCTGTTGTTCGACTGTCCCTTGTTCTTCCTTCCCTCGAACTCTGACTCCTGCCTCTCATCCTATCTCACGTCTCCTCTCTCCCGTCGTCAGCCATGGCTCCGACGAAGAAAGAGAAAGGGAAGAAGCCTATGCTCCCATCTCATCCGCCGCCGTCGGCAGCCCCCGCCGTTGGCCAGTCAATCATACTCAATCTGGAGTGCCTGGATAAGCTCAGCCCGGCCTTGGCCACCGTCTTCAACGAGTGTGGGAGGACGACGGCCTGGCCTACGTCTCACTTCCCCTCCGACAGGATAATCACCGAGGTTCATTACTTTGCTGATGCCTTGTGGGCGGGTCTGGTTCCCCCCTTCTCTGATTTCTTCAACGCCGTCCTCACCCATTACCAGATCCACATGATGCATCTGGGCCCTGAATCCATCACCCTCCTTTCAGTCTTTGCTTTTGTCTGTGAGGCGCTGATGGGCATCCCTCCTTCCGTTGCCCTGCTGCGCCACTTCTTCTCCCTGCGTCTTGCCGACCCCGCTCAATGCTCGGCATGCGTGAGCTTCGTTGCTGCGCCTAAGACTGCAGCTTCCGGTATTGACTTCAAGCTCCCCCCACCTTCAGCTGGGTTCTGTGAGCGGTGGTTGTACGTCGATGTCGGGGTGCCCAGCCCCCTGCTGGTGAAGCCAACTTCGCCTGCTGTACCCAACTCTGGCTGGGGCCAGGAGACGCTCGAGAGCCCCCGGCTCGCCTTCGTCTGGCGCCGCTTCACGTTCTTGAAAACGCTTGGCGTGACGGTGCCCAAGGTGGTGAAGGAATTTCTGTTGCACCGCATTGCCCCTCTCTAGCGCCATTCTCGCAGGATGTGGGCCTTCAGCGGACATGGTGATCACATGAGGCTACAGGAGGAAGACCTGGCGCCTGGAGTGCTAAGGATAGTGCTCTTGGTCCTGACCGGCGACCCCAACCCGGGCAGCATCCAGCGGGGAGGGGCTCTGCTATACCTCTGTCAGAACAGGGATGATTTCGTGAGGCAGATGCCCCCTTTCGACAAGTGAGGGCTACGCCCTGCCGGCTTCGAAGGGCCTCGCGAGAACCCTGTGGTGGTGACCGCCCTTTCGGTCGGCTTAGGCGAATCCTCCTCAAGTGGTGGAGCAGGGAGGCAGGAGACAGCGGGGGCCGAGAAAGCTCCTGATAAGGTGACTGCAACTGGCGGTGATCTCGATGGGGCAGCTCCTGAGGCCCGTGCTGCCGAGGCCGCTGGTGTGGCGCAGCCGCCTCCGATGCCTGGGGCCGTGGCTCCCGAGGCCCCGACTGCGTCTTCTGCCGAGGTGTCTGGCAGCACGCGCCAGGCCGACGCCCCTGACGCGGACAGCGCTGCTGCTTTGCCTTCGCCGCGGGTTGATCCCTGCACCCTTCTTCTAGGCCGCTTTCGTGTGGACTTTGAGGCCCTTCGGAGGAAAAGGGAGGCCCTAGGTGACGACTCCCCTTGTCGCTTGCTGAAGCGCCGGAAGTACTTCGCCACCGACGAGTAAGCCTTCTCCTTTCCCGGCTCCTGATCCCCTTGTTGCGTCTACTGATTCTTGCTCTGCAGGCCCCTTCCTGACGAGGTCGTGGAGGTCGCCGTGGTGCCGCCTCCCTTGGCTCCACCTCCCCTGTCACCCCAAGGCGTCCCAAGCAGCGCGGCTCTTGTGATGAGGACGAACGAAGAGGTGGACCGTCCTGTGGTGCCCCGTAGCCCTTCTCTTCCTGCGATCTTCCTTCGTGGGCCCTCTCTTGGCGTGGCCAGCCTACCGTGGGCTTCTCATCTGGTCGCGAGCTGCGACTGGCTGAGGCGCCCCCCGCGTCCTTCGTCTGGAGACGTGCCGCCCCCAGGCCGAGCATCTGGCGCGGCACGGCCGGCCGTCGTGGGGGCGCCAGCCCCCAGCCCCCTGCCCGAAGGAGGAGTGATGATTCGTGCCTCCAGGCGCTTGCCTGGGGCAGATGATGGTGTGGGAGACGTGCTCGAGCGTGCTCGGGAGCGCCGCGCTCGCCGCCGCGAATTCCTTCGAAGGGCGAGCGGCGCGGTGGACCTGCTTGGGTAGGATCTCGCTGATGAAGACGCGCGCCTGGAGGTCGAGGGCCTGCGCCTTGCCACGGAGAGGCGCGAGCTAGAGGCCGCCGTCGCCCTCGCGCGCCGCCAGCGCGACCTTGAGGACGAAGAAGCGAAGGCGTCACTAGAGGCCTCCCGGGTCGCCCGATCCCAGGCCGCTGAAGAGGCCCTGGGGGCCGACCGACAGCGAGAGGCGGCGGAGGAGCGGGCTTGGGAGCTCCTGGCCCGATGCCACTTGCTGGAGGAGCAAGTGGAACTGCGCGAGGCGGCCCTTGCGTCGATGAGGGTGGCCTCTGGCGACCCAGCCGGGCTCCAGAGACGTGAAGAGGCGCTGACGCTGGAGGTCGCCGAACATACCCGTGAGTACGAGCGGCTGGAGACGAGGGAGCGCCTGGTGACGCAGGCGGAAGATGAAGTTGCTGCTCGGGAGGCGCATGTCTTGGAGGAGGTCGGTCGCCGGGTGGCGACAGCGCGCCAAGGCCTCGAGCGTGAGTTCGAGAGGAAGCTGGAGTTGATCCGGGTTGAAGCTGAGGGGAGGACCGCAGCCCTAAGGGCCCAACGGGACGAAGCGACGCTGCGAGCCAACGCTTCCCGGGCCGCCCTTGAGGCAGCGCAAAAGCAGTCGGCTGCTCTCCAGGCCGAGGTGCTCCGCCTTCGTCAGCAGGTGGAAAAGGCCGAGGCTGTCAAGCGTCAGAACGCCGATGAGATACGCCAGCGGCAGGTCCTGGAGCACGTGCACGGCCACATGCTGGCTACACTCAGGGAGAGGGCCAACGCAGCCTTGGGCAACGTCTGCGAGGAGGCCGTCGGCGAGCCGCATACGGTCAACTATGCTGGCAACCTGCAGTTCTTCACTGCCGTGGTGACGCAGCTGGAGGCACAGTCGACCAGGGCCGACAGGTTGGTGGAGGAGAGGAGCCGTGCCCTGCTTGGGCGCGCTTTTTCCCGTGTCTTCAGCCATTTTCAGGACATGGATCCCTACTTTGACTTTGATGCCGTCATCGCCCCAGTCCCCCAGGCCGTCCGAGGCGACCTGGCGAGTTGGGTGGAAAACAACGTGGACGCTCTTGTGCATGCCTTTTCTTCGGATAATGACGGCACGATCGTGGCTGCCGAGGAAGGCGGTGTGGTGGACGGTCCCGGCGCCGCTGACGAGGATGCAGGCAACGGTGGCGAGTCTAGCGACACCAGCGGCGGCTCGGGAGGTGCTCCTGAGGATGCCTTGGGGGATTTGTCTGACTGACTGCGTGTTGCTCCTATCTTTTTGTCCTGCATGGATATAACTCAGGTGTTTGGCCTGATGGTCGTGAGAGCATTTTGGGAGGGGAAGCCCCTCATGTAAAACTTGTGCAGATTTGTAACGCCCTCGATGCGGCTATATCTCCCACATGTCGAAGCACGACTTAGAGGCATAACCGCATTGAAAGCAATGTCGCAAGTGAGGTAATCTTCACACAACCCATGTAATACATAAGGGAAAGAGATACATAGTTGGCTTACAGTCGCCACTTCACACAATACATAAATAAACATACATCATCCAGAATACACTCAAGGTCCGACTACGGAACCAAAATGAAAGAAGACTACCCCAAATGCTACACAGATCCCCGAATCATCCCCAACTGGGCTCCACTACTGATCATCAGGAAAAGACACATAGTAACGACCACGTTCCTCGTCGAACTCCCATGTGAGCTCGGTTGCATCATCTGCACTGGCATCGTTGGCACCTGCAACTGTTTATGTAGAATCTGTGAGTCACGGGGACTCAGCAATCTCACACCCGCGAGATCAAGACTATTTAAGCTTATAGGTAGGATAGGGTTGTGAGGTGGAGCTGCAGCAAGCGACTAGCATATATGGTGTCTAACAACGCAAAAGAGAGCGAGAAGAGAAGCAAAGCACGGTCGATGAACTATGATCAAGAAGTGATCCTAGAACAACCTACGTCAAACATAACTCCAACACCGTGTTCACTTCCCGGACCCCGCCGAGAAGAGACCATCACGGTTATTACACACGCGGTTGATGTGTTTTAGTTAAGATCAACTTCGGGTTTTCTACAACCGGACATTAACAAATTCCCATCTGCCTCATAACCGCGGGCACGACTTTCGAAAGATATTACCCTGCAGGGGTGTCCCAACTTAGCCCATTATAAGCTCTCACGATCAACGAAGGATATTCCTTCTACCGGGAAGACCCGATCAGTCTCGGAATCCCGGACTACAAGACATTTCGACAGTAATAAAACAAGTCCAGCAAAGCCGCCCGATTGTGCCGACAAATCCTGATAGGAGCTGCACATATCTCAGTCTCAGGGCACATCCGGATTGTCCAAACTTTAGGTAAGCCAGTCCAGAGTTGCCCCTGGCGACCACCGGCGGCTGACAGTTTGGACCAACACTCGATGGAGCACTGGCCCGGGGGTTAAAATAAAGATGACCCTCGGGCTCGCGAAAACCCGGGGGAAAAAGGCTTAGGTGGCAAATGGTAAAACCAAAGTTGGGCCTTGCTGGAAGAGCCTTATTCAAAGCGAACTGTCAAGGGGGTCCCATAAATCACCCAACCGTGTAAGGAACGCAAAATCAAGGAACATAACACCGGTATGACGGAAACTAGGGTGGCAAGAGTGGAACAAAACACCAGGCATAAGGCCGAGCCTTCCACCCTTTACCAAGTATATAGATGCATTAATTAAAATAAGAGATATTGTGATATCCCAACAAGTAAACATGTTCCAACAAGGAACAACATGTCCATGTTCCAACAAGGAACCAACTTCCTCTTCACCTGCAACTAGCAACGCTATAAGAGGGGCTGAGCAAAGCGGTAACATAGCCAATCAACGGTTTGCTAGGACATGGGTGGTTAGAGGCTGACATGGCAATATGGGTGGCATGATACAGCAAGTGGTAGGTATCTCAGCATAGGCATAGCAAAAGAGCGAGCATCTAGCAAGCAAAGATAGAAGTGATTTCGAGGGTATGGTCATCTTGCCTGCAAGGTTCTCAGAGTTGTCGAAAGCTTGGTCCTCGTAAGCGTTCTCAACAGGTTCCTCGTTCACGTACTCGTCTCCCGGCTTTACCCAAAACAAGAGCACAAGCAAAGGAACAACTATCAACCACGATGCAATGCACAAACAACATGATGCAAAACATGGCATGATATGCGAGATGTGATATGCAATGCATATGCATGCTCCGGAGGGAAAAGATGAACAAGGCATAATCTTGACAAACCAAGTATGCCACTGGAAAGGTGAGGTGATTTCGGTTGAAATCGATATAAAGATCACCGGAATCGGATGCACGGTTTGCAAATGACAAACAAAACAAGAATGACATATTTCTGCCATTAACAGCATGATGCTACTTAGCAAGCAACAAGAAATTAAGCTACTGCACCCAAATGTACCAACCGAGCATATGACAGTAATCTACTCAATATACTTGACAAAAGATGAACACTGAGCTATGGCTAAATCGCACCACAACAGGTTCAAACAAGCGTGGCAAAAGTGCAAAAGATAACAGGTGCACAGACTTGGTGAAAATACTATCATGCCAGAAATTAACATCAGGATGACATGTTTAGAGCAAGCAAACAACATGATACAGCGACAGGACATAGCAAGATATGGCATGGCATGAATCTACTCAAAGTATTGATCAAAAGTCCCTTACTGACCAGAAGCCAAAAAGGATCAGAAAATATAATAACACCCATGTCAATTAAGAAAATTCCGTTGCAGGTTTCAGACTTAGCAGAAAAACTGGACATGTCTAAAACAGATAACAAGTAGGCATGTTTACGAGCTCGATGCACTCACTACAGAGCATTACATGATAAACTAAGTATACATACATCAAGAATACATGGCATAGAAGCTATAAATGGCAAGAATAACATCATAGCAAGCAAGGATCAACTACAACAAGCTTGGCAAAATCGAATAACATGTAAACAATCTGCCAGTAACATTTTATAGCAAAAGTAGAGCTCGACTGACTCAAGCTATGGCACTCCATAATTATAAACAAAGGCATGGATGGATAGAGCAAATCCATATGCTCAAAACACCCTTACTAATCATGCTCAAAAGAGGTATAGATCTCTCTGAAACAACATGAACACATGGCGTAAAAATAACAACAGGAAATAACTTAGTGAAATTACCAAGTCTCTGAAATCAGCAACATTATGTACCCTAGTTTGCACGCTTGTGCTAGTCACCACAAAGATCACAAAAATACATGGCATACACCCCTGGAAAGATAACATGGCATATTTTAAAACAAATGTAGGACTCAACTTCATAGGTGCACACATCAATCATGCCAAAAATGACAAAAGTGCATGTTCTGAAATAGATCTGAAACTAACATCACATAGCCCTCTTCTAACAGCATTTCTGGCATCAAGATGAGCTCAAATGAAACTGATGCAATGAGATGAAATGATGTACTCATCGAGGCGAACAATTTGACATATAATACGCCCAAAACGGAGCCACGGGTGCAGAGATATGATGCAACAAACATGCAACAAATAAACTGCCAGAAAAAGACTTAAGGGAAATTTAACCTCCGAGATCTAGGGTTCGTCCGCGGGCGCGCGAACCGAGGTTGGACGGAGGCTCGCCGGAGTTGGCCGGAAGAGGCGCGGGGAGGTCGGGATCACCGGATCTGGCCGGCTCCTCGCCGGATCCGGCGACGGGCGGCGCGGGCGCGGCGGAGGAGTGGCGCGGCAGGGCGCGGGAGGCGGCGGCGGCGACGAGGCGGCGACGGGCGGAGCGGCTCGGCGGCGAGGAGGCGGCGGCGGCGGCGCTCCGCGGCAACGAGCGGGCGGCGAGGGCCGCGCGGGGCGGCTCGGGCCCGGCGCGGCTCGGGCGGGCCGGCCTCGGGCCTCGCGGGCCCGCGGCGGCGCGCGGCGGCGTTTTCCATGTGGCGGCTGCCCGTTGGCTCGGGGCGGCGGCTGCGGGGACGGACGGACGTGTCCGGCGCGGTGGGGGGGTTTCGTCCGGCGGCGGAGAGGAGCGGGGCTAGGGTTTAGGGGTGGATTGATCCGCAAATTTCGGGAGGAGGGCTTATTTATAGGTAGGAGGGGCTAGGAGGCTCCAAATGGAGTGCGGTTTTCGCCCACACGATCGTGATCGAACGGCGGAGGACACGGAAGTGACTTAGATGGTTATTGGGCTGTTTTGAAGGGGTTTTGGGCTGCAACACACACGAGGCCTTCACGGTTACCCGGTTAACCGTTGGAGTATCAAACGACCTCCGAATGACCCGAAACTTGACAGGCGGTCTACCGGTGCTATACCAAGGCCGCTTGGCAAACCTGGGTCCATTCCGAGAAGGTTTAATACCCGCTCACGGAAA
This sequence comes from Aegilops umbellulata, assembly GCA_032464435.1. Lineage (NCBI taxonomy): Eukaryota > Viridiplantae > Streptophyta > Magnoliopsida > Poales > Poaceae > Aegilops > Aegilops umbellulata. The sequence goes on from CP136057.1 coordinate 400,810,415, forward strand.
AAAGGCAAAAGGGGACGCCGGGGAACATAGGAGCGCCGGATTGCAAAATGGACAACGGGAAAAATGCTCGGATTCATGAGACGCACACGTATGCAAATGCGATGCACATGAAGACATGATAAGAAATGCATGACATGAACAAAATGCAAAATGAAGGAAAACCCAACCACGGAGGAAATATCATATCACATAGCCGAAAATGGCAAGAGTTGGAGTTACAAATATGGCAAGTTACATCCGGGGTGTTACAACACTCCACCACTACGAGAGGATCTCGTCCCGAGATCTAGGACTGAATGAACTCCGGATATTCGGAACGGAGGTGGTCCTCGCGCTCCCAGGTGGCTTCTCGGTCTGAATGGTGTGACCACTTCACTTTCAGGAATCTGATGGACTTGTTGCGAGTCTTGCGCTCGGTTTCTTCAAGAATAGCAACGGGATGCTCATGATAGGACAAATCTTTTTGAAGATCAATCTCTTCGAAGTTGATGGTGCGCTCAGGTGTCTTGAAGCACTTGCGAAGCTGTGACATGTGGAACACATCATGCACATTGGCAAAGTTGGGGGGAAGCTCAAGTTGATAGGCGAGATCGCCTCATTTGCCGATGATCTTGAAAGGACCCACGTATCTAGGGGCAAGTTTCCCCTTGATACCGAAGCGACGAGTTCCTTTCATTGGAGAGACGCGGAGGTAGACATGATCTCCGATCTCGAATGCCAAATCACGATGTTTGCTATCGTAATAGCTCTTCTGGCGCGATTGCGCGGCTTTGAGATTCTCGCGAATGACCTTGCACATTGCCTCAGCCTCTGAGATCAAATCATTGCCAAGAAGTTGACGTTTGCCCGTCTCAGACCAGTTGAGAGGAGTACGACACTTTCTGCCATAGAGAATCTCGAATGGGGCTTTGCCCGAGCTGGCTTGAAAGCTGTTGTTGTAAGAGAACTCAGCATAAGGAAGACAATCCTCCCACTTCATGCCGAAAGAGATAACACAAGCTCTAAGCATATCTTCAAGAATTTGGTTGACACGCTCGACTTGTCCACTAGTTTGAGGGTGGAAAGCTGTGCTGAAGTGATTATTTGTGCCCATGGCCTTCTGAAAAGAATCCCAAAACTTGGAGGTAAAGATGCTGCCACGGTCTGAAGAAATCAATTGCGGAATGCCATGCAAGGAGACAATTCTGGATGTGTAGAGCTCTGCCAGCTGCGCTGCTGTAATAGACTCTTTGATAGGAAGAAAATGAGCCACTTTGGTGAGCTTGTCAATGACAACGAAGATAGCATCATTTCCACGCTTGGACTTAGGAAATCCAGTCACGAAGTCCATTTCAATATGATCAAACTTCCATTCTGGAATGGCAAGAGGTTGGAGTAGACCAGCTGGTCGTTGGTGTTGTGCTTTCACCCTTCTGCAGACATCACATTCATTCACGAATTGAGCAATTTCTCGCTTCATTCGAGTCCACCAATACGACTGCTTGAGGTCATGGTACATCTTCGTACTCCCAGGATGAATTGACAGAAGAGAATTGTGCGCCTCGTTCATAATGACTTTACGAAGATCACCCTTTGGAACCACGATCTGGTCCTCGAAGAAAAGAGTATCTCTGTCATCAACTCGATAGCACTTGTATTTGGAAATGCCCTTGTCAATACCACGTTTCACCTTCTTCACCATGGTATCCATCAGTTGTGCCTCACGAATTTGATCTTCCAAAGTAGGAGAGACGATGAGGTTGGCAAGAAAACCTTGAGGAACAACTTGGAGATTCAACTTGCGGAAAGCTTCACAAAGATCCGGTTGAAAGGGCTTGAGGATTAAGCTGTTGCAGTAAGCCTTCCTGCTCAAAGCGTCTGCAATCACATTAGCCTTGCCTGGAGTATATTCAATACTCGGATTATACTCTTGAATCATTTCGACCCATCGAGTTTGCCTGAGGTTGAGGTTGGGCTGAGTGAAGATGTACTTGAGACTCTTGTGATCGGTGAATATGTCCACTTTCCTTCCCAACAGGAGATGTCTCCATGTTATTAGCGCGTGGACAACTGCCGCCAACTCAAGATCGTGAGTGGGGTAGTTCTTTTCGTTGGGCTTCAACTGACGAGAGGTATAGGCCACAACCTTCTTCTCTTGCATTAACACGGCACCGAGGCCTTGAAGAGAAGCATCACAGAGAACTTCATAAGGCTTGTCTTCGTCAGGAGGAGTCAAAACTGGAGCAGTGACGAGTTTATCTTTGATAGTGTTGAAAGCCACGTCACACTCAGGAGACCAGACATACTTCACATGCTTATGGAGGAGGTTGGAAAGAGGCTTTGCAATCTTTGAGAAATTCTCAACGAATCTTCGGCAATAACTTGCAAGTCCAAGAAAACTGCGAAGCTGCTTGACATTCTGAGGAGGTTCCCAATTCAAAACTGCAGACACCCTCTCTGGATTAATAGCAATGCCCTTGGCAGAGATGATATGCCCAAGGTAAAGAACTTCATCAAGCCAGAATTCTCATTTGGAGAACTTCGCATAGAATTTATACTCTCTGAGCTTGTCGAGCACCAATCGCAAATGTTTGGCATGATCCTTCTTATTCTTGGAGAAGACCAATATATCATCGAGATAGACCAAGACGAATTCATTGGTGTAGGGGTTGAAGATGAAATTCATCATTCGAGAGAAAGTTGGAGGAGCATTGACAAGGCCGAATGACATGACAGTATATTCATAAGAACCAAAGCTTGTTCTGAATGCTGTCTTGGGAATATCTTCTTCACGGATGCGAATCTGATGATAACCCATACGAAGATCAAGCTTGGAGAACACCTTAGCACCTTTGAGTTGCTCGAATAGCTCATTGATGTTGGGAAGTGGGTACTTGTTCTTGATAGTCTTCTTGTTCAATGGACGGTAATCGACGTAAAGTCGGTCCGTGCCATCCTTCTTCTTGACAAAAAGAACACCACAACCCCAAGGAGATGAACTCGGTCTGATCAGACCCAGACGCTCTTGTTCATCGAGTTGTTTCTTCAATTCCTTCAACTCTTTTGGCCCAAGCTTGTATGGACGCTTGCAAACGGGTTCCGTGCCAGGCTCAAGATCAATAACGAACCCAACTGGCCGGTGGGGAGGCATACCCGGAAGCTCTTCTGGAAAGACATCTTGGTACTCACAAACGACCGGAATCTGAGAGATAGCATCCAATTCGCCCTTCTCATTGAGAGAAAACAACCGAATGGTATTATCACGAGCAGCATAGATGATCACATCGTCAGAAGAGTGAGTCAATTAAATTTCCCTGGCAGCACAATCAAGCTGAGCCTTATGCTTAGAAAGCCAGTCCATCCCGAGAATAAGATCAATATCAGAGTCACCAAGAACAATTGGTTTAACCAGAAATCTATAATCGCCCATCTTGATGGAAACATCCGGAACCATAAAGCTTGCGTTCATGCATTTACCTAGAGAGACAACTGCTAACGGTTTAGGCAAACCTTGGAAAGACAAATCATGCTTCGATGCAAAAGGTCTTGAAATGGAAGAATGCGATGCACCAGTATCAAATAAGACTTTTGCAGGAATATCATTAACTGAGAGATTACCCATGATCACTTCAGAAGAATCCTCCGCTTGAGCTGCATTCAACATGTTCACCTTAGCATACTTAGGATTATGCTTGACCACTGCATTGCTGGAAGATTTCACAGGAGGAGGAGGCGGAAGGCGCCTTTGGTTGAAGCACTTGTTCGCATAGTGACCCTTTTGCTGACATTTGTTGCAAGTCACCTCTGAGAGCGGACGATGATAAGGAGCATTTGGCCTTGGAGCTTGGTTCTGAGACTTGTTCTGATAGCCAGGGTTGGGTGGGTGGGAAGATCCACGACCACCTGAGTTCTTCTGCTGATAAGGCTGACAGAACGGAGGAGGAGGAGGCAACCAGAACTTCTGTTGCTTAGCTGCCACAAGTGAGGAAGAAGAAGACTGAACTGCGTCTCTGACTCTCTTCTTAGAAGCCTCACACTTGAGCTGAGCAGCCTCTTGTTTCAGTGCCATGTTGTAGAATTCATCCTACTTTAACGGCTCAAAAAGCACAAGAGCTAGTTGCAAATCTTCCCTGAGACCACGCCTGAATTGGTAGATCATACTCTTCTCATCAGGGATGTCCTGCTTAGCAAAGCGAGAGAGCTTCTGGAACTGAGTGTTGTATTGATACACGGACATGTTGCCTTGCTTGAGATTGCGGGATTACTCACGCTTACTCTCAACACACTTTCTGGAATGTGATGAGCTTTGAAGTCACAGCGGAAATCATCCCAGGTAATCACACGACCTCCTCTGGAATCTTTGTATTGTTGGAACCATTCAGCGGCTTGATCCTTGAGTTGAAAAGAGGCAAACTTGACAAAGTCCTTAGGTCTGACATTGCTGCACTCGAAATGCTTGCTGATATCCACGAGCCAATCATCGGCGTCTGTGGCCTCGACACAGTAGCTGAAAGTCTTTAGCTGATTTGCAAGGAACTGATTGAGGGTAGCAAAATGCGGCTGATTGTTGCCTTGGCCTTGATTTCCCTGATTACCTTGCCCTTGGTTACGATCTTGCAAGAGCTGAATCAGAATCTGAGCGTTGGCATTGGTGGCTGTCATCAAGGCTTGCCATGCCTCCGGAGGCGGAGGTGGTGGCGGAGGGTTAGTCTGACTCCCTTCATTGCGTTCCGGATTCTGACGCGTTGGCGGAGCCATCCTGAAGAGGGTGACATCCATTAGCATCTTGAAAAAGATATATATTCAAGCTGAATCAAAGGATCGAAATTGCAACATATAGTCTTCACAATAAACATTCGAACGAGAATGAACGAATGAATTCCAAAGTAAATGATCACACTTCCATAAGTTGGGAAGCCACTTAGAAAAAGGTATGGAATAAAATCAACAAGGTACGGATGTGAACAAATACTTGGTAAGGATTACCCAATCACGAACCAAATATCTGCGGGAAGAAATACTAGAGCTACATGAATTCCCACTTATAAACTCCCGAAACTCTCTGGTTATGCAATCAGGTGTTTGGGATACAGGGGACACAAAATATATCACCCAAACTAACAATACCTAGATCCAGCTGTATCCATCCTTCAACACATAACCAAGAAACCCTCGGTAATCGTCTACCTCAACCTTCGAAAAGCATCCGTTATACGAGTTATGGCAATACTCCCGCACTCGCCTCAGTACTGGGCTATCAGGGTTATCTCACCAACAACTATACAAAAGAGATTTTCGATGTCGGCGTACTAAACTCAGGTATTCCAGAACTGTAACGATAAAATTATGACAACAACACCTCAGAGCTCAACTCCTCGGGACACCTCCACTAAACCCCTGCTGAGAGGAGGCACCAAGACAATGTTGTCATCACAAAACCATCGGAACGATTCTAAGATACCCGCGTGATCCTAAATTTTTTTTAGTGAAATTTGAGAAGAGAAGAGTCAAAACTCTACGTCAGGATGCCTTACCAGAGCGATGAGGAGACTGGGAAGTAAAAAGAATTCCTAAACTCTCCGATATATAATTCCTAAATGACTCAAAACATTTTTCTAGACACAACTCGGCTACTAAAAACGATCAATCAGTGGGGGCTCCTAAGGTCGGGGAAGGCTCTGATTACCAACTTGTAACGCCCTCGATGCGGCTATATCTCCCACGTGTCGAAGCACGACTTAGAGGCATAACCGCATTGAAAGCAATGTCGCAAGTGAGGTAATCTTCACACAACCCATGTAATACATAAGGGAAAGAGATACATAGTTGGCTTACAGTCGCCACTTCACACAATACATAAATAAACATACATCATCCAGAATACACTCAAGGTCCGACTACGGAACCAAAATGAAAGAAGACTACCCCAAATGCTACACAGATCCCCGAATCATCCCCAACTGGGCTCCACTACTGATCATCAGGAAAAGACACATAGTAACGACCACGTTCCTCGTCGAACTCCCACGTGAGCTCGGTTGCGTCATCTGCACTAGCATCGTTGGCACCTGCAACTGTTTATGTAGAATCTGTAAGTCACGGGGACTCAGCAATCTCACACCCGCGAGATCAAGACTATTTAAGCTTATAGGTAGGATAGGGTTGTGAGGTGGAGCTGCAGCAAGCGACTAGCATATACGGTGTCTAACAACGCAAAAGAGAGCGAGAAGAGAAGCAAAGCACGGTCGATGAACTATGATCAAGAAGTGATCCTAGAACAACCTGCGTCAAACATAACTCCAACACCGTGTTCACTTCCCGGACCCCGCCGAGAAGAGACCATCACGGTTATTACACACGCGGTTGATGTGTTTTAGTTAAGATCAACTTCGGGTTTTCTACAACCGGACATTAACAAATTCCCATCTGCCTCATAACCGCGGGCACGGCTTTCGAAAGATATTACCCTGCAGGGGTGTCCCAACTTAGCCCATTATAAGCTCTCACGATCAATGAAGGATATTCCTTCTACCGGGAAGACCCGATCAGTCTCAGAATCCCGGACTACAAGACATTTCGACAGTAATAAAACAAGTCCCGCAAAGCCGCCCGATTGTGCCGACAAATCCTGATAGGAGATGCACATATCTCGGTCTCAGGGCACATCCGGATTGTCCAAACTTTAGGTAGGCCAGTCCAGAGTTGCCCCTGGCGACCACCGGCGGCTGACAGTTTGGACCAACACTCGAAGGAGCACTGGCCCGGGGGTTAAAATAAAGATGACCCTCGGGCTCGCGAAAACCCGGGGGAAAAAGGCTTAGGTGGCAAATGGTAAAACCAAAGTTGGGCCTTGCTGGAAGAGCCTTATTCAAAGCGAACTGTCAAGGGGGTCCCATAAATCACCCAACCGTGTAAGGAACGCAAAATCAAGGAACATAACACCGGTATGACGGAAACTAGGGTGGCAAGAGTGGAACAAAACACCAGGCATAAGGCCGAGCCTTCCACCCTTTACCAAGTATATAGATGCATTAATTAAAATAAGAGATATTGTGATATCCCAACAAGTAAAAATGTTCCAACAAGGAACAACATGTCCATGTTCCAACAAGGAACCAACTTCCTCTTCACCTGCAACTAGCAACGCTGTAAGAGGGGCTGAGCAAAGCGGTAACATAGCCAATCAACGGTTTGCTAGGACATGGATGGTTAGAGGCTGACATGGCAATATGGGTGGCATGATATAGCAAGTGGTAGGTATCACAGCATAGGCATAGCAAAAGAGCGAGCATCTAGCAAGCAAAGATAGAAGTGATTTCGAGGGTATGGTCATCTTGCCTGCAAGGTTCTCAGAGTTGTCGAAAGCTTGGTCCTCGTAAGCGTTCTCAACAGGTTCCTTGTTCACGTACTCATCTCCTGGCTCTACCCAAAACAAGAGCACAAGCAAAGGAACAACTATCAACCACGATGCAATGCACAAACAACATGATGCAAAACATGGCATGATATGCGAGATGTGATATGCAATGCATATGCATGCTCCGGAGGGAAAAGATGAACAAGGCATAATCTTGTCAAACCAAGTATGCCACTGGAAAGATGAGGTGATTTCGGTTGAAATCGATATAAAGATCACCGGAATCGGATGCACGGTTTGCAAATGACAAACAAAACAAGAATGACATATTTCTGCCATTAACAGCATGATGCTACTTAGCAAGCAACAAGAAATTAAGCTACTCACCCAAATGTACCAACCAAGCATATGGCAGTAATCTACTCAAGATACTTGACAAAAGATGAACACTGAGCTATGGCTAAATCGCATCACAACAGGTTCAAACAAGCGTGGCAAAAGTGCAAAAGATAACAGGTGCACAGACTTGGTGAAAATACTATCATGCCAGAAATTAACATCAGGATGACATGTTTAGAGCAGGCAAACAACATGATACAGGGACAGGACATAGCAAGATATGGCACGGCATGAATCTACTCAAAGCATTGATCAAAAGTCCCTTACTGATCATAAGACAAAAAGGATCAGAAAATATAATAACACCCATGTCAATTAAGAAAGTTTCGTTGCAGGTTTCAGACTTAGCAGAAAAACTGGACATGTCAAAAACAGATAACAAGTAGGCATGTTTACGAGCTCGATGCACTCACTACAGAGCATTACATGATAAACTAAGCATACATACATGAATAAGACATGGCATAGAAGTTATACATGGCAAGAATAACATCATAGCAAGCAAGGATCAACTACAACAAGCTTGGCAAAATCGAAGAACATGTAAACAATCTGCCAGTAACATTTTATAGCAAAAGTAGAGCTCGATTGACTCAAGCTATGGCACTCCATAATTACAAACAAAGGCATGGATGAATAGAGCAAATCCATATGCTCAAAACACCCTTACTGATAATGCTCAAAAGAGGCATAGATCTCTCTGAAAGAACATGAACACATGGCGTAAAAATAACAACAGGAAATAACTTTGTGAAATTACTAAGTCTCTGAAATCAACAACATTATGTACCCTAGTTTGCATGCTTGTGCTAGTCACCAAAAAGATCACAAAAATACATGGCATACACCCCTGGAAATATAGCATGGCATATTTAAAAACACATGTAGGACTCAGCTTCATAGGATGCACACATCAATCATGGCAAAAATGACAAAAGTGCATGTTCTGAAACAGATCTGAAACTAACATCACATAGCTCTCTTCTAACAGCATTTCGGGCACCAAGATGAGCTCAAATGAAAATGATGCAATGAGATTAAATGATGTACTCATCGAGGCGAAGAATCTGACATATAATACGCCCAAAACGGAGCCACGGATGCAGAGATATGATGCAACAAACATGCAACAAATAAACTGCCAGAAAAAGACTTAGGGGAAATTTAACCTCCGAGATCTAGGGTTCGTCCGCGGGCACGCGAACCGAGGTTGGACGGAGGCTCGCCGGAGTTGGCCGGAAGAGGTGCGGGGAGGCCGGGATCACCGGATCCGGCCGGCTCCTCGCCGGATCCGGCGACGGGCGGCGCGGGCGCGGCGGAGGAGTGGCGCGGCAGGGCGCGGGAGGCGGCGGTGACGGCGGCGACGGGCGGAGCGGCTCGGCGGCGACGGCGGCGAGGAGGCGGCGGCGGCGGCGCTCCGCGGCAGCGAGTGGGCGGCGAGGGGCGCGCGGGGCGGCTCGGGCCCGGCGCGGCTCGGGCGGGCCGGCCTCGGGCCTCGCGGGCCCGCGGCAGCGCGCGGCGGCGTTTGCCACGTGGCGGCTGCCCGTTGCCACGTGGCGGCGGCTGCGGGGACGGACGGACGTGTCCGGCGCGGTGCGGGGGTTTCGGCCGACGGCAGAGAGTAGCGGGGCTAGGGTTTAGGGGTGGATTGATCCGCAAATTTCGGGAGGAGGGCTTATTTATAGGTAGGAGGGGCTAGGAGGCTCCAAATGGAGTGCGGTTTTCGCCCACACAATCATGATCGAACGACGGAGGACATGGAAGTGACTTAGATGGGTTATTGGGCTGTTTTGAAGGGGTTTTGGGCTGCAACACACACGAGACCTTCACGGTTACCCGGTTAACCGTCGGAGTATCAAACGACCTCTGAATGACCCGAAACTTGACAGGCGGTCTACCGGTGCTATACCAAGGCCGCTTGGCAAACCTCGGTCCATTCCGAGAAGGTTTAATAACCGCTCACAGAAAGAAGGTAAAAGGGGACGCTGGGGAACATAGGAGCACCGGATTGCAAAACGGACAACGGGAAAAATGCTCGGATTCATGAGACGCACACGTATGCAAATGCGATGCACATGAAGACATGATAAGAAATGCATGACATGAACAAAATGCAAAATGAAGGAAAACCCAACCACGGAGGAAATATCATATCACATAGCCGAAAATGGCAAGAGTTGGAGTTACAAATATGGCAAGTTACATCCGGGGTGTTACAAGATTGTACTAGCAGCTATTATATTATGCGAGCATTCGCGCCTGGCAGCTGGTCGGTTTACCTTTGCTTTGCGCAGGCCTCGAGGCAGCTCGTGGCGTCCTGAGCGTTCTTTAGCTGAAATCATAGGACGCGCAAGTGCTGCCAGCGAGGGGCTTCACAGGCGCTGGCCCTCTTCACAGGCTCTGGGCGTTTTTATAAACGCGGTAGCTTCACAGGCTCCGGGCCTTTTCGTGAACGCGATGGCTTCACAGGCATTCGCCTTCTTCACAGGCTCCGGGCCTTTTCCCGAGTGCAACGGCTTCACGGGCGTTCGCCTTCTTTACAGGCTCTGGGCCTTCTCCAGAGCGCAACAGCTTCACAGGCGTTCGCCTTCTTTACAGGCTCTGGGCCTTCTCCTGAGCGCGACAGCTTCACAGGCGTTCGCCTTCTTCACAGGCTCTGGGCCTTTTCCTGAGTGCAACAGCTTCACAGGCGTTCGCCTTCTTCACAGCCTCTGGGCCTTTTCCTGAGTGCAACAGCTTCACAGGCGTTCGCCTTCTTTACAGGCTCTGGGCCTTCTCCTGAGGGCGACAGCTTCACAGGCGTTCGCCTTCTTTACAGGCTCTGGGCCTTCTCCTGAGCGCGACAGCTTCACAGGCGTTCGCCTTCTTCACAGGCTCTGGGCCTTTTCCTGAGTGCCACAGCTTCACAGGCGTTCGCCTTCTTCACAGGCTTCGGGCCTTTTTAGGAAAGGTCAACCTCCGCAGTCACCAAAAGGTAATCTCGTGAGGAAGCAACAGCGGCAGTCTGGACTGTGCTTGAGCTAGGCCTGGCCCGTCTCACGAGGGGCTCGCGAGGGGAGGCAGCTGAGGTGGGGCGGAGACCAGAACACGAGAAATGGTTCGAACGAGATTAAGCACCCCTCCCCGAACACACGCAAAGCTCAAATTCGAATTCAACTTAAATCCAGCGGGGAAAAGTTACAACCAAAAGGAAAGGGCAATAAAAGCAGACAAAAAGCCGCGTCCGGCACCTAATCTAGTCTTGGACGTCTTCTCACCAGCGCGGAGCTAAGTGCTGTCCACTGGGCGTGGGAGGGAGCCCCAGGGCCTGAGGCCGGCACCCCTGAGACTCCGGGGCGTGTATAGCCCCACTCATTATTACGTGAGAGTGTCACGGGGCGGCGAGCTTCACAGGCACTGGGCCTTCTTCACAGGTACCGGCCTTGCTTCATATCGCCAGACAAGGGCCCCGCCTTGCGCCACACTCTAGTGCCACCAACGACGACCGGAAACCAGGACGCCGCTGGTGGGGTAGAGCGGTCGCCAGCGGTTCCCCCGATGACCACGGGTCCTCCGCCAGGGGCAGGCCCTCAGGCGCCTCCCCAGCGGAGGGCCTACCTCGTGAGAACGCCTTGCTCCGAACACCGCGATGGTGATGTGGGGTCCCTGCCCCTCTCCTGCAGCCCCCTACGCCCTCCTCTCGAGGGGTAGGAGACCGTGGGAGCGGGGCAGACACTTGCTGCGGCGACCTGCACCTCCTGCGATCCATGATTAGCGTATGCTTGCTCCTGAGGGATTAGTGGTACCCGATAGGTGTCGCTTCCAGCGTGGCCGGCAGAGCCGCCCCGGGGTTCCTGGAAGAGCTAGGCTTCTGGTGCTTCGTCTCCCCAGCTTGGGCTGAGAAGCGAGCCTTGTTCCCCCTCGTGAGCGTGCCCTTGGTCCATCATGCGTGGCACGTATTCTTCTGGTGCCGCCACCCCGAAGGCTGCGCTTTAGTGCTCCATGCGCCATGCGGCGCTGCTTGACGTGCCCACTGCGGCGTGGTAGCGTGGCTGCCCGCCGGCGCCGTGGGCCAGACCGAGTCCTTCTCCTTCACGCGCCGGGGGCGGGGGTAGCGCCACTGTCAATCCGGCGCCGACGGATTCGCCGGTGTCGGGGTAGCCCAGAGGTCCGCGGGAGCGCGCGGGTCCCTCGCGTGTGCCGCCCTGGGCTTGGGACGGAAGCTGGACGCAGAAGGGGTGAGCCCCTGAAGCGGCGAAGCCTAGGAGCTCGGCGACCCGCTCCAGCAGCACGTCGTGGCCGCCTTCCAGTAGCCTACACTGCAGCAGCTCTCGGGCTACCGTGCGCGGCCCTCGAGTTCGCTTGTTCCCGGCGGGTGTACGGTGTCGTGGCCGCGGCATGATTGGAGGCCCTTGCCGCCGACCGTGCTTGCCGCGGCGTAAGGGTTGCTGAAGCCTGTCCGCGCCGCCCGTGGCCCGCAGCACCCTGCGGGCCACGAGCTGCCTGGGGCGCGGGGTCGCCCAGGGCGGGCGGCCCCGCGCAGGAGGGCCAAGCCGCCCATGGATCTTGGTTGCCGGCCTGGTCGTCGGACATGGTGACGACGATGTGACGAGAGGCGGAGCGGTAGAAAGGCAGATTCCGGCGCACCCCTACCTGGCGCGCCAAATGTCGGATCTTGGGTTCCGGCAGACCCTTAAGGTTCAAACTCTAGGGTGCGTGCGGAGATGATGCCCTCTACCTCTCCGTCTCGCAAGGATCTAAACTACAGAAAGAACAGCACAAAGAACACAGAGTTTATACTAGTTCGGGCCACCGTTGTGGTGTAATACCCTACTCTAGTTTTGGGTGGATGGATTGCCTCTTGGGCTGATGATGGTGATGATCAGTACAAAGGAGAACGGCCTCGCGAGGGCCTGTTCTTGGCTAGGGTGGTGAACTGCTAGGGAAGTTCAGCCGCCCTCTCCTCTCTCTCTCTCTACTTGCTTTACGATTGCTCTTCTCCGTCCCCCCTCCCCCGGGGGTGGCTGGTCCTATTTATAGGCATAGGCCCTGGGCCTCTTCCCAAATATTGAGCGGGAAGGGCGCCAACAATTGGCCAATTTGAAGGGAACATCTGGTACACTTATCCTGGCCAAAGTTGGTCCTCGCCTGCCAAAGGCCCTGTGGTGACACTGTTCTGGGCTCCACGATGAGCTTATTCCCACCGTTGGACTGGTCTTGGTCTCGTTGCACCGAAATAGATGCCTTTGCTTGATCCTCTCGCCTGCGCTTGCCCCCTTTGAACCAAAGAGGAAAGCGGGGACACTGCGCGGCCTGGCGCCCGCCTGGCACCCTTGGTCGTCATGGCTTGCGTCATGGGCACCTCACGAGGTACCCTGCCTTGATTTCTCCGCCTCCTCATGAGCCAGCCTGAGGAGGCCGCGCATGAGGAAGCGCCGTGTCGTCCGCCCCGCGAGGCTTGGCCCCTCGCGAGGGTCTTGAGTCTTGTGTTGATGAAGATGGGCCGCGCTGGGCCTCCATTCGAGCCACGCCGCAGGCTGTAGGCAGGCAAGTCTGGGGACCCCCGTTCCCAGAACGCCGACATACATGCCCAACGCTGTCACCAAATAACAATTATTCAGGTATAAAACTAATCCCGAAGTGACGGAAATGTGCCCTAGAGGCAATAATAAAGTTGTTATTTTTATATTTGCTTATTCTTGATAAAAGTTTGTTATCCATGCTAGAATTGTATTGATAGGAAACCTAAATACATGTGTGAATACATAAACAAATAGCGTATCCCTAGTAAGCCTCTACAAGACTAGCTCGTTGATCAAAGATGGTTAAGGTTTCCAAACCATAGACATGTGTTGTCATTTGATAACGGGATCACATCATTAGGAGAATGATTTGATGATCAAGACCCATCCATTAGCTTAGCATAATGATTGTTCAGTTTTATTGCTATTGATTTCTTCATGTCAAATACATATTCCTTCGACTATGAGATTATGCAACTCCGGGATACCAGAGGAATACCTTGTGTGCTATCAAACGTCACAACGTAATTGGGTGATCAAAAAGATGCTCTACAGGTATCTCCGAGGGTGTTTGTTGAGTTGGCATTGATCGAGATTAGGATTTGTCACTCCGAGTATGGAGAGGTATCTCTGGGCCCTCTCGGTAATACACATCATAAGCTTGCAAGCAAGTGACTAAGGAGTTGGTCATGAGGTGATGTATTATGGAATGAGTAAAGAGACTTGTCAGTAATGAGATTGAACTAGGTATAGAGATACGATACATCTCCAACATATCTATAATTTTTTATTGTTCCATGCTATTATATTATCTGTTTTGGATGTTTAATGGGCTTTATAATGCACTTTTATATTATTTTTGGGACTAACCTGTTAACCGAAGGCCCAGTGCAAATTGCTGTTTTTTTGCCTATTTTAGTGTTTCGTAGAAAAGGAATATCAAACGGAGTCCAAATAGAATGAAACCTTCGCGAGGATCGTTTTTGGAACAAACGCAATCCAGGAGACTTGGAGTGGACGTCAAGGAAGCAACGAGGCGGCCGCGAGGTAGGGAGGCGCGCCCCCACCCTCGTGGGCCCCTCTTGGCTCCACCTACCTACTTCTTTCGCCTATATATACTCATATACCCTGAAAACATCTGAGAGCACCACAAAACCCTATTTTCACCGACGCAACCTTCTGTACCCGTGAGATCCCATCTTGGGGCCTTTTTCGGCGCTCCACCAGAGGGGGAGTCTATCAGGGAGGGCTTCTACATCAACACCATGGCCTCTCCGATGATGTGTGAGTAGTTTACCACAGACCTTTGGGTCCATAGTTATTAGCTAGATGGCTTCTTCTCTCTCTTTGGATCTCAATACAAAGTTCTCCTCGATTCTCTTGGAAATCTATTCGATGTAATTATTTTTGCGGTGTGTTGTCGAGATCCGATGAATTGTGGGTTTATGATCAAGATTATCTATGAACAATATTTGATTCTTCTCTGAATTCTTATATGCATGATTTGATATCTTTGAAAGTCTCTTCGAATTATCAGTTTGGTTTGGCCTACTAGATTGATCTTTCTTGCAATGGGAGAAGTGCTTAGCTTTGTGTTCAATCTTGCGGTGTCCTTTCCCAGTGACAGCAAAGGCAGAAAGGCACGTATTGTATTGTTTCCATCGAGGATAAAAAGATGGGGTTTATACCATATTGCTTGAGTTTATCTCTCTACATCATGTCATGTTGCTTAATGCATTACTCTGTTCTTATGAACTTAATAATCTAGATGCATGATGGATAGCGATCGATGTGTGGAGTAATATTTATAGATGCAGAATCGTTTCGGTCTACTTGTCACGGACGTGATGCCTATATACATGATCATGCCTAGATATTCTCATAACTATGCGCTTTTTTATCAGTTGCTCGACAGTAATTTGTTCACCCACCGTAGAATTTGCTATCTTGAGAGAAGCCACTAGTGATACCTATGGCCCCCGGGTCTATCTTCCATCATATTAATCTCCCGTTAATTAGCTATTTCTATCGCTGTTTATTTTGCAATATTTACTTTCCAATCTGTACAATGAAAATACCAAAAATATTTATCTTATTATCTTTATCAGATCTCACTTTTGCAAGTGGTCATGAAGGGATTGACAACCCCTTTATCGCGTTGGTTGCAAGGTTCTTATTTGTTTGTGCAGGTACGAGGGATTTGCGTGTAGTCTCCCACTGGACTGATACATTGGTTCTCAAAAACTGAGGGAAATACTTACGCTACTTTGTTGCATCACCCTTTCCTCTTCAATGGAAAACCAATGCATGCTCAAGAGGTAGCAAGAAGGATTTCTAGCGCCGTTTGTCAGATTTCGGGTTCCGGCAGACCCTTAAGGTTCGAACTCTGGGGTGCGCGCGGAGATTACGCCCTCTACCTCTCCGTCTCGCAAAGATCTAAACTACTAAAAGAACAACACAAGAGACACGGGGTTTATACTGGTTCGGGCCACCGATATGGTGTAATACCCTACTCCAGTGTGGTTTGGTGGATTGCCTCTTGGGCTGATCATGATGAACAATACAAGGAAGAACAAACTCGTGAGGATCTGCTCGTGGCTAAGGCGATGAACTGCTAGGAGGAGTTCAGCCGCCCTTCTCTCTCTCTCTCTCTTACTGGTTCTTTTCTTGCCCAGGTTCTGGATTGCGCTGTTAATCTGTTGCTCCGTCGCTCCATTGCTTCGTCACTCGGTTGCTCTACCCTGGGGTGGCTAGTCCTATTTATAGGCAAGGGCCCTGGGCCTCTTCCCAAATATTAAGCGGGAAGGGCGCCAACAATTAGCCAATTTGAAGGGGAACGCCTGGTACACTTATCCTGACTAAAGTTGGTCCTCGCCTGCCAAAGGCTCTGGTGATGACGCTGGCTTGGGCTCCACGGTGACTTCCTCCTTGTTGCGGAGTTGGTCTTGGTCTCGTTGCACCGAAATGGATGCCTTTGCTTGATCCTCTCGCCTGTGCTTGCCCCCTTTGCACCAAAGAAGAAAGGGAGGACACTGCGCGGGCTAGCGCTCGCCTGGCGCCTTTGGTCCTCAGGGCTTGCGTCATGGGCTCCTCGTGAGGTATCCTGCCTTGATCTATCCGCCTCCTCGTGAGCCAGCCTGATGAGGCTGCGCCTGAGGAAGCTCCTCGTCGTCCGCCCCGCGAGGCTTGGCCCCTCGCGAGGGTCTTGGGTCTTGTGTTGATGAAGACGGGCCGTGCTGGGCCCCCTTTGAGCCACGCCGCAGGCACGCAACTCTGGGGACCCCCGTTCCCAGAACGCCGACAGTAGCCCCCGGGCCCAAGGCGCGCCCAGACTTGGCCGTGCTGAGAGGCGAAAGGGCAAGGGCGAAGCGCCGCGGGCCCTAACAGCCTGCAGCCTTGGGCACCGCGTGGCGGTTGATTGGACTAGTGCGCTTCAGCAACCGCGCATTTTGATAAAGGGGTGGAATCTGCCTAGGCTTTGCGTTTTGCTTTCTCCGGTTGCTGCTCAGATCCCCTTTCTTGCGCCTCCCCTTTCTTCCTCCAAATTTCCAGATCTACTCCGTCCGCGCGACCTAGGAAGCCATGGCGCCTCGTCAGTCCCCGGCCGAAGCTTGGTACTCGTCTGCTCTGGATTTGCGAACGTGTCGGAGGCGGGCTTTGCCCGGCTGCGCCGGATGGCGGCGGCGCAGGGCATCGACGGGGCACAGGTGTTCAAGGCCGGCTCCGCCACCCCTGAGGACCGAGGGAGCACCTTTTATCCTCTCTTTGTAAGCTCCA
This sequence comes from Aegilops umbellulata, assembly GCA_032464435.1. NCBI lineage: Eukaryota > Viridiplantae > Streptophyta > Magnoliopsida > Poales > Poaceae > Aegilops > Aegilops umbellulata. The sequence goes on from CP136057.1 coordinate 400,827,428, forward strand.
TTGCTGCTGGTCTGGTGCCTCCCTTCTCCGAGTTCTTCTTCTCTGTCCTTCGCCATTACAACCTACAGGCTCTGCATCTCCACCCCAACTCCGTCCTTCTCTTGGCAATCTTTGCCTATTACTGCGAGGCTCACGTAGGGGTGCAGCCCTCAGTGGCCTTGCTGCGCCACTATTTCTCCCTCCGGGTTTCTCGCGATTCTCCTTCCGTGTGCGCGAGCTTCGTCGCGTACGGTGGCACCATTGCCATTTCGAAGCCCGGGAAGAGGATTGAGGGCTTCAGGAGCAAGTGGGTCTTGGCAGATGCCGGGCGCATCCACCCTCGGCTGATCTTGCCTGCGGAACAGCCCGCGAGCTCCAGCGACTGGTGCCGAGCGGAGCTCACGGACCCCGCGCGAAACTGGTGTTGGAGAAGATGGACGCGGACCTGAGGCCGGTCAGCATGGCGGCGGCGAAGCTGACCGGCGCGTCGCTGCTGAGGGAGTTCCTGGAGCACCAGCTGGCACCACTTCGGCAGTACTCACCTCCGATGTGGAGGCCTCATCCGAGCCCCGCGGCCTTGGGCGATGAAGATTTGGCCGTGGTCCTCCAATCTCTGGTCGGGGGCGAGGTGGAAAGGTTGGAGGGCGCGCCTACACCCTTGTTCCTCCGCGACGACTGGGAGCGGGTGGTGGAATCCATGCCGGTCTTCAACGGGTACGGGCCTGCGCCCGTGGCGGCTCCTGAGGGACTGGTGGACGTGTCCTCCGGCGACTCCGGCGAAGAGAAGGACGAAGAGGAGTGGGAGGAGGGGCCCGACTCCGAGGCGACCGACGGAGAGTCGAGGGCTCCCCTCCCCCGGCGCAGGCCCCGCACTCTCCGCCTTTCTTCAAGCGATGATGACGAGGATGGAGACGAGCAGGTCGGCGGGAGCTTGCCCCCGATCCCGAAGAAGGACAGGACAGGGCTGATCTCCCGTGGGTCTGCCCCTGCCCCGTGGCGGTCTGCAGACGCGCCTTCTGCCTCCGAGGTTGACCCTTCTAGCCGGCTGTCAGGCTTCAAATTTGGCCGGAGGCTGCCCGAGCTCGCCGGCGACAACCTGTAAGTGCTTGATCCTTGTCTTTATTTCTTGTTCCGCTGCTGAGGCTTGATGTTCTCATCTCTTGAATAGGCTGGCGCCCGCGGCGAAGAAGCCGAAGGGGGCTCCCGAGGCTCCATCCGCGGCAGCGCCTCCGCATGCGGGGGAAGATGACCGCGACGCACGGGCTTCTCCTGCCCGGTCATCCTCGCGAGGTCTGGCTGACCTGGCTGGGGCAAGATCAGCCCCCATGGCCCAAGTGACTCCCGAGGTGCCCTTGCCTGCTGCTGCCACCACAGTCGTTGGGGCACAGCAGACTCCGCCTCAGGATGTTGTGGTCTCGCCGCTGCTACCTTCTCCTGTTCCACCGACTGCTGTCTCTCCAACTCCTCCCGCCGTCCTGGATCGTGCTATTGTTGGGCTGGACCGGCTACGACAGGATCTTCTTGGCGCCGACCCTCGCCTGGTGGCTGGGTGCTTGGAGCTGGCTTCAGGATGGATTCGTTCCGACGCCTCGATTTGGGCGACGCTGGTTCAAGCCTCGACGGCCTACGATGAGGAGAGGCAGGCCGTCCTTGAGACGAAGGCTGCTCATGATGCGGCCCTGGGGGAGGTGGTTGAAGTCTGCGATCGCTGCAAGGCGCTAGAGGATGAGCTGCAAGGCCTGCGGGTCCAGCTTGCGGAAGGGGCCCGACTTCGTCAGGAGCAAGAAGAAAACGTAAAGGCTCGCGAGGCGGCCATCGAGGGCTAGGAGGCTAAGCACAAGAAGCGCCGCGACCGCCTGAGCGCGCTGAAGAAGGAGTTGGGGGCGATGAAGGTCGAGCTGGACAGCAAGGCCCAGGTTCTTGCCGAGGATCGTGTGGCCTTCGCGGACATGGAGAAGAAAGCTCGTTCCTCGCTGAAGACACTTTACGAGAGCGGCCTGGAGAGTCCGCTGGCTGGCGCCGAGGACGGCCCCGCCAAGCTGCTTCCCTTCCTGGTTCGTGCCCTTGAGGATGTCGCCCTTGGCTTTGGCCCCACGGCCAAGGCCGAGGCGCGTGTCCTGTCTTCTGCAGCGCTGACGCGGGTCTTCGCCCACATCTATCTTCGCGACCCCAGCGTCGACCTCGACAGCCTGTTGGAGCTGGTAAGCGGCGAGGGTGCTGCTGCCGCTGCCGAGGCCGTGAAGGGTCGCGCAGAGGCTCTGCTGGGGAAGTTCTGGGCCTTCAGTGCCAAGCCGAAGCAAGGCACTGCCGGTCTTGCTGCTCCATGAGGCGAAGCCACCCGCGCTGCTCCACCGCCGACACGTGACTCCGCTACTGCTCATGTCCTGCTTTTAATCCCTGCACATGCATCATGCCTCGGGGAGGCGTTTAAACTCGCGTTTGGTATTGAGACGACAGTATGGACTGTAATGTTTGCTTTTAAATTCCTTGAATTTTATGTATTTCCTCCCTACTTGCTTGTGTTCTACGCCGAAGAGCCCGGCCCCGCGCGTACCTCACCCAGCATTAGCCCCGACCTGAAACCAGGACGGGACCAAAGGAGAGAGGGGCTACAGGACAAGTTAGGCTCCTGAGTCGTGATGCTCAAGAGTCCCCCTTGGCGCACGAACAGCAAGTAGGGCGGTGATATTCGGGTGGATCTATCGTTCTACGTCTGCAGAGCCCGGCCCCGCGCGTACCTCACCCAGCGCTAGCCTTTCGGAACTAGGGAGTGAGGGGCTACAGGACCAGTTAGGCTCCTGAGTCGCGATGCTCAGGAGTCCCCCTTGACGCGCGAACAGCAAATTGTGAGGTGAGATGCAAGTGGGTCTACCGTTCTACGTCTGCAGAGCCCGGCCCCGCGCGTACCTCACCCAGCGCTAGCCTTTCGGAACTAGGGAGTGAGGGGCTACGGGACCAGTTAGGCTCCTGAGTCGCGATGCTCAGGAGTCCCCCTTGACGCTCAAACGGCCTTCATACCTTGGCTCTGCTCGGGGAGAGACGCGCGACGAACCAGGCCCGAGGGGCCTGGCTGGGTGGCGTACGTCTGGGCGTGACCCAGGCGCAGCCCCCGTGCCAATCCCCCTCGCGCGGCACTCCCGAGGGGAGGCGTTGCGATGAGGCTAGACACTAAGCTCTGGGCTCCCTGAGGTTGATGCGGCCCGGGGGCCACCCTCAGTTGTTTATCACCAGCGCGGAGCATAGCGCTTCCGCATGTGTACGGGCATAGCCGCTCTTCGGCAGTGTCGTCAGCCAGCGCGGAGCATGGTGCTTCCACTGGTACTTGGGAGGGGGCTCCCCTCCGGGAGGAGCCCCCGGGGCGTGTACAGCCCCGCCCTGACACGTGCCCGGCACGGTAGGGCTAGGTGAGGTGTATCTGGGCACCCGTGAGCCAGCGCGGGACTCACGGGGCCCTACCTCTAGGCGGGTTGCGCCTGGCACTGGGACTTATCTTGTGATGTGTTCCTGCAAATTTGGTTAGATGCCGGCACTCTACGTCCTTGGGTCCCCCCTCGAGCTGGTCTCAGCCGTCGCTGGTATGCCAGGTCGCGATGCCGTGGACAAGGCCAGAGGGTGAGGGCTGGAGTGCCGGTAAGAGCCCTGAGTCGCGATGCTCAGGTACCCCCCCCCCTTTAACGTGCAAGCGGTTGACATGGAGAAGAAGAGGTGCCGTGGACAGGCATCAAGTAATCAAGCATGATGGGCGAATGCATAGCCGGAAATAAACGCAAGGGAGATACACGCCGCTGGGCCTGGCCCGAGCGACTTGGGGATGGTGCAGCCCGAGGGGCGCCCCCAACAGGGTGAGCTAGTCAAGATGAAATAAAAGGGATACATGCCGCAGGGACGGACCCACGCGGCCTGGGAATGATGCAGCCCTAGGAGGGCGCTCCCAGCTGGAAATGAAACTTGAAAGATGTCACCTGAAGATGTCGAGGACGAAGGGGTGTTGGTGCAGCAGACTCGGTGGGCTGCGGAAGCCGATCCTCACGAGGCCCCAGGCCCTGGGGCCTCGGGTGGCTCCGGAGGCACTGGTGGCTCTTCGTGAATCATCTCCATCTCCGCCAAGGCTGCGAAACGCCCGTCTTCTTGAGCCTCCATGACGCCCCTCATGAGGCGCTGGTACGTGGCAGCCGCGCTCGGCAAGCCGTAGGGCATGTGAGCGTAGCTGTGGGGCGGACCTCCGCAGCGCCCCACCTGCGAGGGCCAGAGGCGCTCCAGCGAGGCGACTCGGTTGAGCCCTGGTACGTTGATGCAAACGCGCAGCCCACCATCCTCGCCTGGATGAAGAGCCACAGCCGGTAGACGGCGGCAGCCTCTCATGACTCTTGATTCCTGTAGTTCTTGAACGGCCTTGTTGACGAACTCCTGCTGGTCTGACCTTCCTTGCCTTGCTCCTTCTTGAGGGAAACGTGCATCGAAACACGCCTCCACGTGGTGCCCAAGCGCCTCCCTCGTGACCTTGGGCTGGTCGGTGGCCCTCCAGGGGAGAGCCCACGAGCCCTGCCTAAGGAGGGTGTCGGGCGCGCTTTCCTATGCGACGGAAGGAGGTTCCCCTTGGGCAGACGCGGGCCCTGAGGGGCCCGCCTCCTGAGGGGCCGGTCCAGACGATGTCTTCTTCTTCTTGGGGGTGGTCTCAGGAAGCCTCCTGCTTCCGCGATTCGTGTCTTCCAGTGACGCGGCCTGAAAGGCTCGCTCCAAGGAACACACCGCATCCTTTCCTCACAGGGCACAATGATGACTCCGCCACTTCCTGGCATCTTGAGGACGTTGTAGCCATGGTGAGTTACGGCCATGAACTTGGCCAGCGCTGGGTACCCGAGGATGGCGTTGTACGGCAGGCGGATGTGGGCGATGTCGAAGTCGATGAGCTTGGTGCGGTAGTTGTTGCGTGCCCCGAAGGTGACAGGGAGGCGTACTTGCCCAATCGGGACTGTGGAACCGTTGGTGACTCCGGAGAAAGGCTTGGTTGGCTGAAGCTGGTCATAGGGCACTTGGAGATTGTTGAATGTTTCCACGGATAGGACGTTGAGACCTGCCCCGCCGCCGATGAGGTTCCTGGTGACCAGTGCGTTGCTGATGACTGGGGAGCAAAGCATCGGGAGGACTCCGGCTGTGGCCGCACACTTGAGCTGATCCGCCGAGCTGAACGTGATGGCGCACACCGACCACCTGAGAGGGCGCGTTGCTTCGAGCTTGGGGAGGACTGCATTCACCTCGCGGGCAAACTGCTTGAAGATGCGTTGGGAGGCAAGGGCTTGAGCTCCGCCCAGAATGCAGGCAATCGCGCATGGCTCCTGGAAGCCCCCAGCCCCCTCGTCTTGATGGCGGTCCTTGTTCCTCCTTGGCTGCGGTGGTAGTGGAGGGAGGCCTGCGTTGCCTTGTGGGCGGTCCTCACGAGGCTGATCCCTCCAGTCCCCCTCGCGAGGCATGTCTCGCCAGTGGTCCTCGCGAGGTTGATCGCGCCATCCTTGGCCCGGGCCGCGGTCTTCCCAGCATCCTGTGTTTCTTCCTCCTCCTCGGCCGTAGCCCCGGCCAGCACAGTCGGGTCAACGGCCGATCCTTCCTTCTCGCACGGCACGGAGTTCTTGGCATTCGTTGGTGTTGTGGGTGTGGAGGTCGTGGTACACACAGTACCGGCTGCCCCTGGAGGATTCGGGCAGATCTTTGCCCCGCTTGGTGTCTGGTTCTTTCGCGAGCACGGCAGCCCCCTTGCGCTTCATGTCCTTGGCCTTGGGCTTCTTCTCCTCTGGGTCTGCGGCAGGCAGCTCGAGGAGGGAGAGACGTCCTTCCTCAGCCCTGGCGCACTTGGACGCCAAGTTGAACAGCTCCAGGGAGGTGCACAGGTCTTCATGCATCGCCAGCTCCTCCTTCATCTTGACGTCGCGCACTCCATCAGAGAAGGCTGAGATGATGGCCTCCTCGGACACCTTGGGGATCTTGAGGCGTGCAGTGTTGAAGCGCTGGATGTACTTTTGCAGGGTCTCTCCGGGTTGTTGCTTGATGCGGCGCATGTCGCTCACGGCGGGCGGCCGGTCGCGAGTACCTTGGAAGTTGGCGATGAAGTGGGTGCGCATCTGGTCCCAGGAAGAGATCGTGCCTGGAGCCAGATTCAGGAGCCAGGTGCGAGCTCCTTCCTTCAGTGCCATGGGGAACCAGTTCGCCATGACCTTCTCGTCCCTGCTGGCAGCTTCGATGCCCAGCTCATAGAGCTGGAGGAACTCTGCAGGGTCGGTCATGCCGTCGTAGCGGGGAGGCAGATCTGGCTTGAACTTGCCGGGCCATGTGACGCTACGCAGCTCGGTGGTGTAGGCACGACAGCCTGCGGTGGCCACGGGGGGCCTTGGCTGGTGGAGAGCTTGGTCTTGCGGGTCCCCATGCGCTGCAGTTGGGAGTAGCGCGGGGTCTTGACGCGCGGGAGCAGGAGCGGGGTCACGACGTGCCGGAGCAGGGAGCGCTCGGGCAGCTTCTTGCGGGCGAGGGACTTCTTGGCAACTCTTCTCTTGTCGCGTCGGCGCCTGACGGAGCGGGTTCCGGCCAGGGGCCGCGTGCCTTGGAGCCATGGCGTCTTCCTGAAGAGGAGGCAGCTGGTACGCCCCCGGAGCTTCGTTGCCCGCGCGAGGCGGGGTGCGGCGCAGCGGAACGGACGGCGCGGGAGAGCCCCCTGCGGCACGGACGAGCTCGGCGACATGGTCGAGCCACTCTTCGTAGACGTCGTTGACGGGACGGTAGCGCGGGAGCTCGTTTGCCGCGATGAGCGCAGCCCGGCCCTCCAAGGGTGCACGGAGCGCGCGGGACGAAGAACCAGCTGGTGTGAGCGATGGAGTAGCGGTGCGACCGTCCTGCCGCACGGACGGATGCTGAGACGAAGCTTGCTGCTCGTTCCCCGCCGGGCCGGTCGCGGCGTTGATGGCGGGCGACGGGGAACCACGGGGACACCCCCCGATGGGAGCCGTCTGGGCGACGTGGGAAGCGATGGCGGCCCGGCGCTCGGCGCGGGCCCGACGAGCATCGGACATGGACGCAATGGTCGGAGGAGAGCGGAGCGGTGGAAGACAAATCCCGGCGCACCCCTACCTGGCGCGCCAAATGTCGGATTTCGGGTTCCGGCAGACCCTTAAGGTTCGAACTCTGGGCTGCGCGCGGAGATTACGCCCTCTACCTCTCCGTCTCGCAAAGATCTAAACTACTAAAAGAACAACACAAGAGACACGGGGTTTATACTGGTTCGTGCCACCGATATGGTGTAATACCCTACTCCAGTGTGGTGTGGTGGATTGCCTCTTGGGCTGATGATGATGAACAATACAAGGAAGAACAGACTCGCGAGGGTCTGCTCGTGGCTGAGGCGATGAACTACTAGGAGGAGTTCAGCCGCCCTTCTCTCTCTCTCTCTCTATCTCTCTCTCTCTCTCTCTCTCTCTCTTACTGGTTCTTTGCTTGCCCAGGTTCTGGATTGCGCGGTTGCTCTGTTGCTCCGTAGCTCCGTTGCTTCGTCGCTCCGTTGCTCTACCCTGGGGGTGGCTAGTCCTATTTATAGGCAAGGGCCCTGGGCCTCTTCCCAAATATTGATCGGGAAGGGCGCCAATAATTGACCAATTTGAAGGGGAACATCTGGTACACTTATCCTGACTAAAGTTGGTCCTCGCCTGCCAAAGGCTCTAGTGATGATGCTGGCTTGGGCTCCACAGTGACTTCCTCCTTGTCGCGGAGCTGGTCTTGGTCTCGTTGCACCGAAATGGACGCCTTTGCTTGATCCTCTCGCTTGCGCTTGCCCCCTTTGCACCAAAGAGGAAAGGGAGGACACTGCGCGGGCTGGCGCCCGCCTGGCGCCTTTGTTCGTCATGGCTTGCGTCATGGGCTCCTCGTGAGGTCTCCCACCTTGATCTCTCCTCCTCCTCATGAGCCAGCCTGATGAGGCTGCGCCTGAGGAAGCTCCTCGTCGTCCGCCCCGCGAGGCTTGGCCCCTCGCGAGGGTCTTGGGTCTTGTGTTGATGAAGACGGGCCGTGCTGGGCCCCCTTTGAGCCACGCCGCAGGCCGCAGGCACGCAACTCTGGGGACCCCCGTTCCCAGAACACCGACAGTAGCCCCCGGGCCCAAGGCGCGCCCAGACTTGGCCGTACTGAGAGGCGAAAGGGCAAGGGCGAAGCACCGCGGGCCTTAACAGCCTGCGGCCTTGGGCGCCGCGTGGCAGTTGATTGGACTGGTGCGCTTCAGCAACCGCGCATTTTGATAAAGGGGCGGAATCTGCCTAGGCTTTGCCTTTTGCTTTCTCCGGTTGCTGCTCAGATACCCTCTCTTGCGCCTCCCCTTTCTTCCTCCAAATTTCCAGATCTACTCCGGCCGCGCGACCTAGGAAGCCATGGCGCCTCGTCAGTCCCCGGCCGAAGCTTGGTACTCGTCTGCTCTGGATTTGCCGAACGTGTCGGAGGCGGGCTTCGCCCGGCTGCGCCGGATGGCGGCGGCGCAGGGCATCGACGGGGCGCAGGTGTTCAAGGCCGGCTCCACCACCCCTGAGGGCCGAGGGAGCACCTTTTATCCTCTCTTTGTAAGCGCCATGCCTGAGGAAGCGCTGTGTCGTCCGCCCCGCGAGGGTCTTGGGTCTTGTGTTGATGAAGACGGGCCGTGCTGGGCCCCCTTTGAGCCACGACGCAGGCCGCAGGCAGGCAAGTCTGGGGACCCCCGTTCCCAGAACGCCGACGCCGTTGCCGGGGAGGCTTACACCAAGTCAAGTCAAGACTTGATCTCCCGACAACGTGCGATTTCTGGCGCCATTGCCGGGGAGATCTACGCTCAAGTCAAGACATACCAAGTACCCATCACAAACTCTTATCCTTTGCATTACATTATTAGCCATTTGCCTCTCGTTTTCCTCTCCCCCACTTCACCTTTGCCGTTTTATTCACCCTTTTTTCGTTCGCTTCTTTCTGCTTATCGTTTGTGTGCTCGCTCTTTGCGTGATTTCCTGCCATCATGTCTGAAACTGGGGGGGTTATCCTTGATAGGGATAGTGGTAATAACATGGAAAACTTTGATGCTTTTGATGATCCTCATGGATAACCTACTATTTTACATACTAAAAAGTTCCGGCTCGGTAGTGGTAATATTCTTGGAAAAGGAGTTATTCAAGATTTCTTTACTTGTTCCGATGCCTTGTCCACTATGGGTGGGTCTATTCTTCATAGAACTAGTAGTCTTGCGAATGCAATATCCTTGCTCGTAGTTGAACTTGAAACATAGTTTATTCACATGCATCCTTGCATACAAAGGATTTTTCTAGAATTTTCCAATATTGAGCATTCTTCTGTTAAGCGAGCCGCTACTATCTTTTTGGCACATGAGTTCAGATTTATAATGAAAGAGGCCAAAGAAATTTTTGCGCGTTATAGGGTGGACGTCGGTCGTCCTCCCATAGAATCTATCCTTTTTAATCAAGAAGACATAATGCATTTACAATCTTTAGATCATGTTCCTTATAATGAAAACCTTAGAAAAAAGGTTCCTACCGATGTTCTAGTTGATAGAATATATGAACTTAATGATGATTTTTCTATTCAAAACAATGGGTTAGGTTTTTCTCTTGAGCAAAGGCTCATGACCTTTTGCCAAAAGAATGTTTATAATGATGAATTGGTTGTGCAATATAACGGGGCAAAGGAGGAACCCATACCTCCCGAGCTTGATCTTGGGGACTTTTGTCCCATTAAATTTAGCCCTTTTGATTACTTTTGTTTGCCAAAAATAAAACTTGCTGCTGCACGTAGGGAATATGAGATGAGTTTTCGTGATTTGCCTTATCATTACGATAATACCTAGATCTATTCTTGTTTTTATGCCTAGCTAGGGGTGTTAAACGATAGCGCTTGTTGGGAGGCAATCCAATTTTATTTTTGTTCCTTGCTTGTTGTTCCTGTTTAGTAATAAATATTTAATCTAGCCTCTGGTTAGATGTGGCCTTATATTTTAATTAGTGTTTGTTCCAAGTAAAACCTATAGGATCTTCTTGGGTGATAATTATTTGATCTTGTTGAAAAAGACAGAAACTTTCTGCTCACGAAAACAATTGATAAAAATCACGAGAAAGTGATAAAATACTGATTCCAATTGAAGTAGATCAATAATCAAATTATCTAGGTGGTACTATTTTGGTATAAATTTTGGAGTTCCATAAGTTTGCGTTTCATACAGATTACTACAGACTGTTCTGTTTTTGACAGATTCTGTTTTTCGTGTGTTGTTTGCTTATTTTGATGAATCTATGTCTAGTATCGGGGGGTATGAACCATAGAGAAGTTGGAATACAGTAGGTTTAACACCAATATAAATAAATAATGAGTTTATTACAGTACCTTAAAGTGGTGGTTTGTTTTATTTCTCTAACAGAGCTCATGAGATTTTCTGTTGAGTTTTGTGTTGTGAAGTTTTCAAGTTTTGCGTAAAGATTTGATGGATCATGGAATAAGGAGTGGCAAGAGCCTAAGCTTGTGGATTCCCAAGGCATCCCACGGTAAAATTCAAGGACAACCGAATGCCTAAGCTTGGGGATGCCCCGGAAGGCATCCCCTCTTTCGTCTTCGTCTATCGGTAACTTTACTTGAGGCTATATTTTTATTCACCACATGATATGTGTTTTGCTTGGAGCATCTTGTATGATTTGAGTCTTTGCTTTTTAGTTTACCACAATCATCCTTGCTGTACACACCTTTTGTAGAGACACACATGAATCGGAATTTATTAGAATACTCTATGTGCTTCACTTATATCTTTTGAGATAGATAATTTTGCTCTAGTGCTTCGTTTATATCTTTTAGAGCACAGTGGTGGTTTTATTTTATAGAAATTATTGATCTCTCATGCTTAACTTATATTATTTTGAGAGTCTTTTAGAACAGCATGGTAATTTTCTTTGGCTATAAAATTAGTCCTAATATGATGAGCATCCAAGATGGGTATAATAAAAACTATCATATAAAGTGGATTGAATACTATGAGAAGTTTGATTCTTTATGATTGTTCTGAGATATGAAGATGGTTATATTAGAGTCATGCTAGTGAGTAGTTGTAAATTTGATAAATACTTGTGTTAAAGGTTGTGATTCCTTTAGCATGCACGTACGGTGAACCGTTATGTGACGAAGTCACAGCATGATTTATTTATTGATTGTCTTCCTTATGAGTGGTGGTCAGGGACGAGCGATGGTCTTTTCCTACCAATCTATCCCCCTAGGAGCATGCGTGTAATACTTCGTTTCGATAACTAATAGATTTTTCCAATAATTATGTGAGTTCTTTATGACTAATGTTGAGTCCATGGATTATACGCACTCTCACCCTTCCACCATTGCTAGCCTCTCTAATACCGCGCACCTTTCACCGGTATCATACACCCACAATATACCTTCCTCAAAACAGCCACCGTACCTACCTGTCATGGCATTTCCATAGCCATTCCAAGATATATTGTCATGCACCTTTCTACCGTTCCGTTTATTATGACACGCTCCATCATTGTCATATTGCTTTGCATGATCATGTAGTTGACATCGTATTTGTGGCAAAGCCACCTTTATAATTATTTCATACATGTCACTCTTGATTCATTGCATATCCCGGTACACCGCCGGAGGCATTCACATAGAGCCATATTTTGTTGTAATTCTTGAGTTGTAAGTAAATAAAAGTGTGATGATCATCATTATTAGAGCATTGTCCCAAGTGAGGAAAGGATGATGGAGACTATGATTCCCCCACAAGTCGGGATGATACTCCGGACGAAAAAAAGAAAAAAAGAGGCCATAAAAAAGAGAAAAGGGCCCAAACAAAAAAATGAGAGAAAAAGAGAGAAGGGAGAATGTTACTATCCTTTTACCACACTTGTGCTTCAAAGTAGCACCATAATCTTCATGATAGAGAGTCTCCTATGTTGTCACTTTCATATACTAGTGGGAATTTTACATTATAGAACTTGGCTTGTATATTCCATGATGGGCTTCCTCAAAATGCCCTAGGTCTTCGTGAGCAAGCGAGTTGGATGCACACCCACTTAGTTTCTTTTGTTGAGCTTTCATACACTTATAGCTCTAGTGCATCCGTTGTATGGCAATCCCTACTCACTCGCATTTATATCTATTGATGGCATCTCCATAGCCCGTTGATACGCCTAGTTGATGTGAGACTATCTTCTCCTTTTTTGTCTTCTCCACAACCACCATTCTATTCCACATATAGTGCTATGTCCATGGCTCACGCTCATGTATTGCGTGAAGATTGAAAAAGTTGGAGAACATCAAAAGTATGAAACAATTGATTGGCTTGTCATCGGGGTTGTGCATGATTTAAATATTTTGTGTGATGAAGATAAAGCATAGCCAGACTATAATACTTTGTAGGGATAACTTTCTTTGGCATGTTATTTTGAGAAGACATAATTGCTTTGTTAGTATGCTTGAAGTATTATTATTTTTATGTAAATATTAAACTTTTGTTTTGAATCTTTTGGATCTGAACATTCATGCCACAATAAAGAAAATTACATTGAGAATTATGCTAGGTAGCATTCCACATCAAAAATTCTATTTTTATCATTTACCTACTCGAGGACGAGCAGGAATTAAGCTTGGAGAAGCTTGATACGTCTCCAACGTATCTATAATTTTTGATTGTTCCATGCTATTACATTATGTGTTTTGGATGTTTAATGGGCTTTATTATGCACTTTTATATTATTTTTGGGACTAACCTATTGACCGAAGGCCCAGTGCAAATTGCTGTTTTTTTGCCTATTGCAGTGTTTCGCAGAAAAGGAATATCAAACGGAATGAAACCTTCGCGAGGATCATTTTTGGAACAAACACAATCCAGGAGACTTGGAGTGGACGTCAAGGAAGCAACAGGCGGCCACGAGGTAGGGAGGCGCGCCCAGGGGCGGTAGGCGCGCCCCCACCCTCGTGGGCCCCTCGTGGCTCCACCGACCTACTTCTTTCACCTATATATACTCATATACCCTGAAAAACATCCGAGAGCACCACGAAACCCTATTTCCACCGCCGCAACCTTCTGTACCCGTGAGATCCCATCTTGGGGCCTTTTTCCGGCGCTCCGCTGGAGGGGGAATCGATCACGGAGGACTTCTCGATTGCCTCTCCAATGATGTGTGAGTAGTTTACCACAAACCTTCGGGTCCATAGTTATTAGCTAGATGGCTTCTTCTCTCTCTTTGGATCTCAATACAAAGTTCTCCTCGATTCTCTTGGAAATCTATTCGATGTAATTATTTTTGCGGTGTGTTTGTCGAGATCCGATTAATTGTGGGTTTTTGATCAAGATTATCTATGAACAATATTTGATTCTTCTCTGAATTCTTATATGCATGATTTGATATCTTTGCAAGTCTCTTCGAATTATCAGTTTGGTTTGGCCTACTAGATTGATCTTTCTTGCAATGGGAGAAGTGCTTAGCTTTGGGTTCAATCTTGCGGTGTCCTTTCCCAGTGATAGCAGAGGCAGAAAGGCACGTATTGTATTGTTTCCATCGAGGATAAAAAGATGGGGTTTATATCATATTGCTTGAGTTTATCTCTCTACATCATGTCATGTTGCTTAATGCATTACTCTGTTCTTATGAACTTAATAATCTAGATGCATGATGGATAGCGATCGATGTGTGGAGTAATAGTTATAGATGCAGAATTGCTTTGGTCTACTTGTCACGGACGTGATGCCTATATACATGATCATGCCTAGATATTCTCATAACTACGCGCTTTTTTATCAGTTGCTCGACAGTAATTTGTTCACCCACCGTAGAATTTGCTATCTTGAGAGAAGCCACTAGTGAAACCTATGGCCCCCGGGTCTATCTTCCATCATATTAATCTCCCGTTAATTAGCTATTTCTATCGCCGTTTATTTTGCAATCTTTACTTTCCAATCTGTACAATGAAAATACCAAAAATATTTATCTTATTATCTTTATCATATCTCACTTTTGCAAGTGGTCGTGAAGGGATTGACAACCCCTTTATCGCATTGGTTGCAAGGTTCTTATTTGTTTGTGCAGGTACGAGGGATTTGCGTGTAGTCTCCCACTGGATTGATACATTGGTTCTCAAAAACTGAGGGAAATACTTACGCTACTTTGTTGCATCACCCTTTCCTCTTCAATGGAAAACCCACGCATGCTCAAGAGGTAGCAAGATACCGATGATCGAATCTCGGGCAAGTAACATACCGATGGCAAAGGGAATTATGTATGTTGTCATAACGGTTCGACCGATAAAGTTCTTCGTAGAATATGTAGGATACAATATTGGCATATAGGTTACTCTATTGGTTATTGACCGGAGAGGTGTCTCGGTCATGTCTACATAGTTCTCGAACCCGTAGGGTCCGCACGCTTAACGTTCGTTGACGATATAGTATTATATGAGTTATGTGATTTGGTGACCGAATGTTGTCCGGAATCCCGGATGAGATCATGGATATGATGAGGAGTCTCGAAATGGTCGAGAGGTAAAGATTGATATATAGGACGATGGTATTTGGACACCGGGAGTGTTTCGGAGGGTACCGGGTACTTATCAGGTCACCGGAAAGGAGTTTCGGGCACCCTCGGCAAAGATATGGGCCTTATGGGCCAAGAGAGGGAACGCACCAGCCACAAGGGGCTGGTGCGCCCCCATAGTAGGCCGGCCTAGGAGGAGAAGGAAAGAGGCGAGGGAAAGGAAAGTGTGGAGTAGGACTCTCTCTTCCTTCCCTTTCCCCCCTCTTTCCTTCCCTTTTGGGAAAACATGGCATGGGGCGCAGGGCAAGGAAGGGCTCCTAGGGGATAGGCGGCCAGCCCTAGTGCACGCCAGGCTGCCTCCCCTCCCCTCCCACCTATATATATGTGGGGAGGGGTGCCACACAAGGACACATCATTGTCTCAGCCATGTGTTGCACCCCTGTCCACCGTTTACTCCCTCGGTCATATCTTCGTAGTGCTTTAGGCGAAGCCCTGCGGAGATGACATCACCATCACCGTCACCATGCCGTCGTGCTGTCGAAACTCATCTACTACCTCGCCGTCTTTCTGGATCAAGAAGGCGTAGGACGTCCCCGAGCTGAACATGTGCAGAACTCGGAGGTGTTGTGCGTTTGGTACTAGATCGGTTGGAGAGCGAAGAAAGTTCGACTACATCAACCGTGTTGTGAAACGCTTTCGCTTACGGTCTATGAGGGTACGTGGACACACTCTCCCCCTCGTTGCTATGCATCTCCATGGATAGATCATTGTGTGTGCGTAGATTTTTTTTTGTTTTCCATGCAACGATTCCCAACAGTGGCATCAGAGCCAGGTCTATGCGTAGATGATATGCACGAGTAGAACACAAAGAGTTGTGGGCGGTGATAGTCATACTGCTTACCACCAACGTCTTATTTTGATTCGATGGTATTGTGTGTTGAAGCGTCCCGGACCAACCTTACATGTCCACGCACATGAGACCGGTTCCGCCGACTGACACGCAACTAGTTTTGCATAAAGGTGGCTGGCGGGTGTCTGTTTCTCCTGCTTTAGTTGAATTGAATTTAACGACGGCCGGTCCTTGAAGAAGGTTAAAACAGCGAACTTGATGAATCACCGGTGTGGTTATATGCGTAGGTAAGAACGGTTCTTGGTAGAAGCCCGTAGCAGCCGCGTAAAACTTGCAACAACAAAGTAGAGGACGTCTAACTTGTTTTTGCAGGGCATGTTGTGATGTGATATGGTCAAAACATGACGTGATAAACGTTATTGTATGAGATGATCATGTTTTGTAAGTTATCAGCAACTGACAGGAGCCTTATGGTTGTCTCTTTATGAAGGAAATATGCCCTAGAGGCAATAATAAAGTTATTATTTATTTCCTTATTTCATGATAAAGGTTTATTATTCATGCTAGAATTGTATTAACCGGAAACATAATACATGTGTGAATACATAGACAAACAGAGTGTCACTAGTATGCCTCTACTAGACTAGCTCGTTAATCAAAGATGGTTATGTTTCCTAACCATGAACAAAGAGTTGTTATTTGATTAACGAGGTCACATCATTAGTTGAATGATCTGATTGACATGACCCATTATATTAGCTTAGCACCCGATCGTTTAGTATGTTGCTATTGCTTTATCCATGACTTATACATGTTCCTATGACTATGAGATTATGCAACTCCCGTTTGCCAGAGGAACACTTTGGGTACTACCAAACGTCACAACGTAACTGGATGATTATAAAGGAGTACTACAGGTGTCTCCAATAGTAGATGTTGGGTTGGCGTATTTCGAGATTAGGATTTGTCACTCCGATTGTCGGAGAGGTATCTCTGGGCCCTCTCGGTAATACACATCACTTAAGCCTTGCAAGCATTGCAACTAATGAGTTAGTTGCGGGATGATGTATTACGGAACGAGTAAAGAGACTTGCCGGTAACGAGATTGAACTAAGTATTGGATACTGACGATCGAATCTCGGACAAGTAACATACCGATGACAAAGGGAACAACGTATGTTGTTATGCGGTCTGACCGATAAAGATCTTCGTAGAATATGTAGGAGCCAATATGGGCATCCAGGTCCCGCTATTGGTTATTGGCCGGAGACGTGTCTCGGTCATGTCTACATTGTTCTCGAACCGTAGGGTCCGCACGCTTAACGTTACGATGACAATTATTATGAGTTTATGCATTTTGATGTACCGAAGGTTGTTCGGAGTCCCGGATGTGATCACGGACATGACGAGGAGTCTCGAAATGGTCGAGACATAAAGATTGATATATTGGAAGCCTATGTTTGGACATCGGAAGTGTTCCAGGTGAAATCAGGATTTTACCGGAATACCGGGTGGGTTACCGGAACCCCCCGGGAGCTAAATGGGCCATAGTGGGCCTTAGTGGAAAGGAGAAAGGGGCTGCCCTAGGGCTGGCCGCGCGCCTCCCCCCTTCCCTAGTCCTATTAGGACTAGGAGAAGGTGGCCGGCCCCCTCTCTCTCTTTCCCCCCTTGAGGAATCCTATTCCAACTAGGATTGGGGGGGGACTCCTACTCCCGGCCAGCCCCTCCCCCTTGGCTCCTTTATATACGGAGGCAGGGGAGCACCCTAGAACACACAAGTTGATCTACGGATCGTTCCTTAGCCGTGTGCGGTGCCCCCTTCCACCAAATTCCACCTCGATCATATCGTTGCAGTGCTTAGGTGAAGCCCTGCGCCGGTAACACATCAAGATCGTCACCACGCCATCGTGCTGACGGAACTCTTCCCCGATGCTTTGCTGGATCGGAGCCCGGGGATCGTCATCGAGCTGAACGTGTGCCAAGAACTCGGAGGTGCCGGAGTAACGGTGCTGTGATCGGTCGGATCGCGAGGAGAACGTACGACTACTTCCTCTATGTTGCGTCAACGCTTCCGCTTCGGTCTACGAGGGTACGTAGACAACACTCTCCCCTCTCGTTTCTATGCATCACCATGATCTTGCGTGTGCGTAGGAAATTTTTTGAAATTACTACGTTCCCCAACACTTTATTGTATGAAGTGCGTACACCATGTAATTGCTTTACTTTATCTCTATGCATTAGCGATAGTTGTAGAAGCAATAGTTGGCGAGACGACCATGACGCAATGATGGAGATCAAGGTGTTGAGCCGGTGACGATGGAGATCATGACGATGCTTTGGAGATGGACATCAAAAGCACGAGATGATGATGGCCATATCATGTCACATATTTTGATTGCATGTGATGTTTATTTTTATGCATCTTATTTTTCTTAGAACGGTGGTAGCATTATAAGATGATCCCTTCAATTAATTTCAAGGTAAAAGTGTTCTCCCTAAGTATGCACTGTTGCTACAGTTCGCCGTTTTGAGACACCACGTGATGATCGGGTGTGATAGACTCTACGTTCACATACAACGGGTGTAAGACAGTTTTGCACATGCATAATACTTGGGTTAAACTTGACGAGCCTAGCATGTACAAACATGGCCTTGGAACACTGGAGACCAAAAGGTCGAACATGAGTCATATAGTAGATATGATCAACATAGATATGTTCACCATTGATAACTACCCCATCTCACGTGATGATCGGACATGGGATAGTTGATTTGGATCATGTATCACTTAGATAACTTGAGGAATGTTTATTTAAGTGGGAATTCATTAGTAATTTGATTAATTGAACTTAATTTATCATGAACTTAGTCCTGATAGTATATGCAAATTATGTTATAGATCAATAGCTCGCAATGTAGCTCCACTATTTTTTTGATATGTTCCTAGAGAAACAAAAGTTGAAAGAAGATAGTAGCAATGATTCGGACTGGGTCCGTCATCTAAGGATTATCCTCATTGATGCACGGAAAAATTATGTCCTTGATGCACCGCTAGGTGATAGATCTATTGCAGGAACAGATGCAGACGTTATGAACATTTGGCAAGCTCGATATGATGACTACTTAATAATTTTGTGCGCCATGCTTTACGGCTTGGAACCAGGACTTCAAAAACATTTTGAACGCCATGGAGCATATGAGATGTTCCAAGAGCTGAAATTGGTATTTCAGACTCATGCCCATGTTAAGAGGTATGAGACCTCTGACAAGTACTTTGCCTACAAGATGGAGGAGAATAGCTCAGCAAGTGAGCATGTGCTCAGAATGTCTGGGTACTACAATCACTTGAATCAAGTGGGAGTTAATCTTCCAGATAAGATAGTAATTGACAGAGTTCTCTAGTCACTATCATCAAGCTACTAGAACTTCCTGATGAACTATAATATGCAAGGGATGATGAAAACGATTCCTAAGCTCTTCGCTATGCTGAAATCGGAGAAGGTAGAAATCAAGAAAGTCCATCAAGCATTGATGATTAACAAGACCACTAGTTTCAAGAAAAAAGGAAAGGGAAAAAAAGGGAACTTCAAGAAGAATGGCAAGCAAGTTGCCACTCCCATGAAGAAACCCAAAGCTGGACCTAAGCCTAAAACTGAGTGCTTCTACTGCAAAGGAAATGGTCACTGGAAGCGGAACTGCTCCAAATACTTGGCAGATAAGAAGGATGGCAAAGTGAACAAAGGTATATTTGATATACATGTTATTGATGTGTACCTTACTAGTATTCATAGTAGCCCCTAGGTATTTGATAATGGTTTAGTTGCTAAGATTAGTAACTCGAAATAGGAGTTGCAGAATAAACAGGGACAAGTTAAGGGCGAGGTGACAATGTGTGTTGGAAGTGATTCCAGGGTTGATACGATCACCATCTCACACTCCCTCTACCTTCGGGATTAGTGTTGAGCCTAAACAAATGTTATTTGGTGTGCGCATTGAGCATGAACATGCTTAGATCGTGTTTATTGCAATACGGTTATTCATTTAAGTCATAGAATAATTGTTGTTCTGTTTACATGAATAAAACCTTTTATGGTCATACACCAATGTAAATGGTTTATGGAATCTCGATCGTAGTGATACACATATTCATAAGATTGATGCCAAAAGATGCAAAGTTGTTAATGATAGTGCAACATACTTGTGGAACTGCCCTTCAGGTCATATTGGTGTAAAGCGCATGAAGAAACTCCACGAGGATGGACTTTTGGAATCACTTGATTATGAATCATTTGATACTTGCGAACTATGACTCATGGGCAAGATGACTAAAACTCCATTCTCCGGAACAATGGAGCGAGCTAATGACTTATTGGAAATAATACATACCGATGTATGCGATCCGATGAGTGTTGGAGCATGCAGCGGGTATCGTTATTTTCTCACCTTCATAGATGGTTTGAGTAGGTATCGGTATATCTACTTGATGAAACACAAGTCTGAAATGTTTGAAAAGTTCAAAGAATTTCAGAGTGAAGTAGAGAATCATCATAATTAACAAGAAAATAAAGTTTCTACGATCTGATCACGGAGGCTAATATTTGAGTTACGAGTTTGGCTTTCATATAAAACAATGTGGAATAGTTTCACAACTCACGCCACCACAGCGTAATGGTGTGTCTGAACGTCTTAACCGTTCTTTATTAGATATGGTGCATTCTATGATGTCTCTTACTGATTGGCCACTATCATTTTGGGGTTATGCATTAGAGACAGCCGCATTCACATTAAATAGGGCACCATCTAAATCCATTGAGATGACACTGTATGAACTGTGGTTTGGCAAGAAACTTAAGCTATCATTTCTTAAAGTTTGGGGATGCGACGCTTATGTCAAAAGGCTTCAACCTGATAAGCTCAAACCTAAATTGGAGAAGTGCGTCTTCATAGGATACCCTGAGGAAACAATTGGGTACACCTTCTACAACAGATCCGAAGGCAAGATCTTTGTTGCTAAAATGGGTCCTTTCTAGAGAAGGAGTTTCTCTCAAAAGAAGTGTGTGGGAGGAAAGTAGAACTTGATGAGGTAATTGTACCTTCTCTTGAATTGGAGAGTATAGCACATCAGAGAAAACCGTTACCGTGATGCCTACACCAACTAGAGAGGAAGCTAATGATGATGATCATGAAACTTCAGATCAAGTTACTACAGAACTTTAGGTCGACCAGAACACGTACCGCACCAGAGTGGTACTGTAATCCTGTCGTGGAAGTCATGTTATTAGACCAGGCGAACCTATGAACTATGAAGAAGCTATGATGACCCCAGATTCCGGCAGATGGCTTGAGGCCATGAAATCTAAGATAGGATCCATGTATGAGAACAAAGTGTGGACTTTGGTGGACTTGCCCGATTATCGGCAATCCATTGAGAATAAATGGATCTTCGAGAAGAAGACTGACGCTGATAGTAATGTCACTATCTCCAAAGCTCGAGTTGTCGCAAAAGGTTTTAGACAAGTTCAAGGAGTTGACTATGATGAGACTTTCTCACCCATAGCGATGCTTAAGTCTGTCTGAATCATGTTAGCAATAGCCACATTTTATGATTATGAAATATGGCAAATGGATGTCAAAACTACATTCCTTAATGGATATCTTAAAGAAGAGTTGTATATGATGCAACCAGAATGTTTTTTCGATCCTAAAGGTGGTGACAAAGTGTGCAACCTCCAGCGATCCATCTATGGACTGGTGCAAGCATCTCGGAGTTGGAATATATACCTTGATGAGGTGATCAAAACATATGGTGTTATACAAACTTACGGTGAAACTTGTATTTACAAGAAAGTGAGTGGGAGCTTTGCAGCATTTCTGATATTATATGTGGATGACATATTATTGATTGGAAATGATATATAATTTTTGGATAGCATAAAAGGATAATTGAATAAGAATTTTTCAATGAAATACCTCGGTGAAGCTACTTGCTTGTTGAGCATCAAGATCTATAGGGATAGGTCAAGACGCTCAATAGAACTTTCACAAAACACATACCTTGATAGGATTTGAAGAAGTTCAAAATGGTTCGGTCCAAGAAGGGGTTCTTGCCTGTATTACAGGGTGTGAAGTTGAGTAAGACTCAAAGCCCGACCACGACAGTAGATAGAGAGATAATGAAAGTCATTCCCTATGCCTCAACCATAGGTTCTATATGATATGCCATGCTGTGTACCACACCTGATGTGTGTCTTGCCACTTATCTAGCAAAGAGGGTACAAGAGTGATAGGAATGGACCACTGGACATCAGTCAAAATTATCATTAGGTGCCTTAAAGAGGACTTAGGAAATGTTTCTCGGTTATAGAGGTGATAAAGAGTTCATCGTAAAGAGTTACGTCGATGCAAGCTTTAACACTGATCTAGATGATTCTAAGTCTCAATCTGGATACATGTTGAACGTGGGAGCAATTAGCTAGAGTAGTTCCATGTAGAGCATTGTAGACATAGAAATTTGCAAAATACATACGGATCTGAATATGGCAGACCCGTTGACTAAACCTCTCTCACAAGCAAAACATGATCATGCCTTAGTGCTCATTCGAGTGTTAATCACATGGCGATGTGAACTAGATTATTGACTCTAGTAAAATCTTTGGATGTTAGTCACATGGAGATATGAACTATGGGTGTTAATCACATAACGATGTGAACTAGTTTATTTACTCTAGTGCAAGTGGGAGACTGAAGAAATATGCCCTAGAGGCAATAATAAAGTTGTTATTTTATATTTTATTATTCATGATAAAAGTTTATTATTCATGCTAGAATTGTATTGATCGAAAACCTAAATACATGTGTGAATACATAAACAACTACCGTGTCCCTAGTAAGCCTCTACTAAACTAGCTCATTGATTAAAGATGGTTAAGGTTTCCTAACCATAGACATGTGTTGTCATTTGATAATGGGATCACATCATTAGGAGAATGATGTGATGGACAAGACCCATCCGTCAGCTTAGCATAATGATCTTTCAGTTTTATTGCTATTGCTTTCTTCATGTCAAATACATATTCCTTCGACTATGAGATTGTGCAACTCCTGGATACTGGAGGAATACCATGTGTGCCATCAAATGTGACAACGTAACCAAGTGATCATAAAGATGCTCTACAGGTATCTCTGAAGGTGTTTGTTGAGTTGGCATAGATCGAGATTATGATTTGTCACTCCGAGTATCGCACAGGTATCTCTGGGCCCTCTCAGTAATACACATCATAAGCTTACAAGCAAATGACTAAGGAGTTGGTCATGAGGTGATGTATTACGGAACGAGTAAAGAGACTTGCCGGTAACGGGATTGAACTAGGTATAGAGATACCGACGACTGAATCTCGAGCAAGTAACATACCAATGACAAAGGGAATTACGTATGTTGTGATAACTGTTCGAACGATAAAGATCTTCGTAGAATATGTAGGAGCCAATATTGGCATCTAGGTTCCGCTATTGGTTATTGACTAGAGAGGTGTCTCGGTCATGTATACATAGTTCTCGAACCCGTAGGGTTTGCACGCTTAACGTTCGTTGACGATATAGTATTATATGAGTTATGTGATTTGGTGACCGAATGTTGTTCGGAGTCCCAGATGAGATCATGGGTATGACGAGGAGTCTCAAAATGGTCGAGAGGTAAAGATTGACATATATATATATGATGATGGTATTCGGACACCAGAAGTGTTTCGGAGGGTACCGGGTACTTATCGGGTCACCGGAAAGGAGTTTCGGGCACCCCAGGCAAAGATATGGGCCCTATGGGCCAAGAGACGGAAAACACCAGCCACAAGGGGCTAGTGCGCCCCCATAGCAGGCCGGCCTAGGAGGAGAAGGAAAGAGGGGAGGGAAAGGAAAGTGTGGAGTAGGACTCCCCTTTCCTTCCCTCTCCCCCCTCTTTCCTCCCCCCTGGGAAAACATGGCAGGGGGTGCAGGGCAAGGCAGGGCCCCTAGGGGGCCGGTGGCCAGCCCTAGGGCGCACTTGGAAGCCTACCCTCCCCTCCCACCTATATATATGTGGGGAGGGGCGCCACACAAGGACACAACATTGTCTCAGCCGTGTGCGGCGCCCCCGTCCACCGTTTACTCCCTCGGTCATATCTTCGTAGTGCTTAGGCGAAGCCCTACAGAGATCACATCACCATCAACGTCACGATAATGTCGTGCTGTCGGTACTCATCTACTACCTCTTCATCTTGCTGAAGGAAATATGCCCTAGAGGCAATAATATAGTTGTTATTTATATTTCCTTATATCATGATAAATGTTTATTATTCATGCTAGAATTGTATTAACCAGAAACTTAGTACATGTGTGAATACATACACAAACAGAGTGTCACTAGTATGCCTCTACTTGACTAGCTCGTTGAATCAAAGATGGTTAAGTTTCCTAGCCATAGACATGAGTTGTCATTTGATTAACGGGATCACATCATTAGAGAATGATGTGATTGACTTGACCCATTCCGTTAGCTTAGCATTTGATCGTTTAGTATATTGCTATTGCTTTCTTCATGACATATACATGTTCCTATGACTATGAGATTATGCAACTCCCGAATACCGGAGGAACACTTTGTGTGCTACCAAACGTCACAACGTAACTGGGTGATTATAAAGGTGCTCTACAGGTGTCTCCGATGGTACTTGTTGAGTTGGCATAGACCGAGATTAGGAATTGTCACTCCGGTTGTTGCAGAGGTATCTCTGGGCCCTCTCACTAATGCACATCACTATAAGCCTTGCAAGCAATGTGACTAATGAGTTAGTTGCGGGATGATGCATTACGGAACGAGTAAAGAGACTTGCCAGTAACGAGATTGAACGAGGTATTGAGATACCGATGATCGAATCTCGGGCAAGTAACATACCGATGACAAAGGGAACAATGTATGTTGTTATGCGGTTTGACCGATAAAGATCTTCGTAGAATATGTGGGAGGCAATATGAGCATCTAGGTTCTGCTATTGGTTATTGACCGGAAACGTGTCTCGGTCATGTCTACATAGTTCTCGAACCCGTAGGGTCCGCACGCTTAACGTTCAGTGACGATCGGTATTATGAGTTTATGTGTTTTGATGTACCGAAGGTAGTTCAGAGTCCCAGATGAGATCGGGGACATGACGAGGAGTCTCGAAATAGTTGAGACGTAAAGATCGATATATTGTATGACTATATTCGGACATCGGAAAGGTTCTGAGTGATTCGGGTATTTATCGGAGTACCGGAGAGTTACGGGAATTCGCCGGGGTATATGGGCCTTATTGGGCTTTAGGGGGAGAGAGAGGGGCTGCCTAGGGCAAGCCGCACGCCCCCAAGGCCTAGTCCGAATTGGACTAGGGGGAGGGGCGGCGCCCCCTCCTTCCTTCTCTTCTCTCTTCCCCTTCCTTCTCTCCTACTCCTACTACTTGGAAAGGGGGAATCCTACTCCCAGTAGGAATAGGACTCCCCAAGGCGCGCCATAGTAGAGGGCCGGCCCTCCCCCTCCTCCACTCCTTTATATACAGGGGAGGGGGGCACCCCATGGACACACAATTTGATCAGTTGATCTTTTAGCCCTGTGCGGTGCCCCCCTCCATCATAATCCACCTTGGTCATATCGTAGCGGTGCTTAGGTGAAGCCCTGCGTCGGTAGCATCATCATCACCGTCATCACGCTGTTGTGCTGACGGAACTCTACCTCGAAGCTCTATTGGATCGTGAGTTCGTGGGAATCACCGAGCTGAACGTGTGCAGATCGCGGAGGTGCCATACGTTCGGTGCTAGGATCGGTCGATCGTGAAGACGTACGACTACATCAACCGCGTTGTCATAACGCTTCCGCTTTCAGTCTACGAGGGTACGTGTACAACACTCTCCCCTCTCATTGCTATGCATCACCATGATCTTGCGTGTGCGTAGGATTTTTTTTGAAATTACTATGTTCCCCCACAGTGGCATCCGAGTCAGGTTTATGCGTAGATGTTATTTGCACGAGTAGAACACAAGTGAGTTGTGGGCGATACAAGTCATATTGCTTACCAGCATTTCATACTTTGATTCGGCGGTATTGTTGGATGAAGCGGCCCGGACTGACATTACGCGTACGCTTACGCGAGACTGGTTCTACCGACGTGCTTTGCACACAGGTGGCTGGCGGGTGTCAGTTTCTCCAACTTTAGTTGAATCGAGTGTGGCTACGCCCGGTCCTTGCACTACAAAAAAAAGACACATCCGTGACATTTTGGGCCGAACGAAATTTTTTTCTGTCATACATATGACACTTCTATGACGATAATTGTGACAAAACCCGGTATCATCATAGATGTGGTGGGCTCCTACTTCTGTGACAAAAAATCATGACAGAAAATGGGCTTTTCGTCCTGGGCGGACCGGAGACGCAGCTGCATGACATTCTTTGGGCCGTCCATGACGGAAAAAACCGTGGAAGAAGCGAGGGGGAGGAAAATTTCGGGGAGTTCCCGGTTACGGTGGGAGGTCGGGGGCCGAGCGATGCGCGTTTCTCTTGTACACGTACGTGCGTCTGTGTGAGGCATTGGCTCTAACTGAACCCGAGCGAGGCGTTGGGCTCTAACTGAACCCAAGCGATTGCACTGTAGGCTACGCGTTACTGAACCCGAGTGATCGATCGCTGCTAACTGAAGCCGATCGATGTTGCCTCTGGGATGAACAGTGAGCGTTGCAAGTGGGGGGGGGGGGTGGATGAACAGTGAGCGGTGGCGTTGCCTATGGATGAACAGGACCCCGTGGTGTGGTGGAGGGCTGGATGAACAGTAGAAGGTGGAGGGGTGCCCGTGGAGGGGTGGATGAACAGGACCCCGTGGTGTGGAGGGCTGGATGAACAGTAGACGGTGGAGGGGTGCCCGTGGAGGGGTGGTTGAACAGGACCCCGTGGTGTGGATGGCTGGATGAACTGTAGACGGTGGAGGGGTGCCTGTGGAGGGGTGGTTGAACAGGACCCCGTGGTGTGGAGGGCTGGAAGAACAGTAGACGGTGGAGGGGTGGTTGAACAGTAGCCGGTGGAGTAGCGCGCGGTGGAGGCTGGATGAACAGGAGCCCGTGGATGAACAGTCGCAGGTGGAGGCTAGAGGAGGTCGATCGTGGATGAACAGTAGCTCGTGGAGGCTGGAGGGGGTCAGCGGTGGAGATGAATAGTATCCCGTGGAGTCCCGTTTTGTTGTACGCCACACCCCTCCCGATGAACAGGACCCCCGTTTCGACCGTAGCGCTCCAACACAAGTCCGTTTCGTCCGTTTTGCGGTATGCCACACCCCTCCCGATCAACAGGACCCCCGTTTCGACCGTAGGAGGTCCGTTTCCTCCATTTTGCAGTATGCCAGACCCCTCCCGATGAACAGGATCCCGTTTCGGACGTGGCCGGTCGAACACAAGGCCGTTTCCTCCGTTCTGCGCTACGCCAGGCCTCGTTTCCATCGCCTGTTCCGTCCAATCCCTCCCGATGAACACGACCACGCATTCTGTTCTGACCCAGCCGGTTGGCTCCCACGCGTTCTGTTGCCTCCCGATGAACACGACGCATTCCGTTGACTCCCCATGAACACGGAGCATTTTGGTGCCTCCCCATGAACACGACACACTCCGTTGCCTCCCCATGAACACGACGACACTGTTTCTCCCTTCCGACCCAGCCATGTACACGAGCCCTCGCTGTACGTATGCGCGAGTAGGCGTTCGAGACCCTGCCCGTATGTACGTGCGTGGCCGTATTTTCTTTCTTGCACCCTGGCCGCTATACATACGTGTACATGCTACGTGCGCGCCTCTACCACGACACCTGCGCGCCTCTACATCCACCAGTATATATGTACGTACACGTTCGCGACTAGAATGAAAACGCTACGTACGCTTCGACCAGGTGGGTCCCGACTGTCGGGCACTTCCTTGCGTGCGAAGATGTAGCTGGTGGGTCCCAGCAGTCAGGGGGCGAATCGTTTTTTTTGCCCGGACGCACTACCTTGCGTGCGAAGGTGTAGCTGGTGGGTCCTAGAAGTCAGGGGGATCGTTTTTTCGCGAAATACGGTGGCCTGTCTGGTGGGTCCCCGCTGCCAGGTGGAGGAATAACTATTTTGCGCGTAATAAGGAGGCACTTCCTTGCTGCGGCCATGGACCCAGCTGTCAGCGTCTCCACACACAGTACTCTTCCGATGGAAGTCGGTCGTTGACCACATTGACCACGCCGCGCCGAGAGCACCACGACGGTGGACGACGGCGAGGCCTAGGAAGGGGACGACACGGAGGCAGGGAAGACTCAGCAGTTGTTTCCCACGCGGAGGGGAGTACGACTGTACGAGGGTTTACTGGTTCATCTGCCGTCACCGGAGAATAACAGCAGGTGTGTGTGAGTAGAGGGATGGCTAGGCCAGCGATGGGAGTACGGTCGGGCGGTGAGGCATGCGCGGCAGCACAGCCGACCGCGGGGAGGAGGGAGCAGGCAGTCCCGCCGGCGCTTGTTTGAGCGGCTGGAGCAGGAAGAAGCACGACGGCCGTTGGATGGACATCCAACAGTCAGTGCTTGTGCGTGAACCTTTTTTTTAGGAAAGCCTCAAATCTGTGGAAAACAGCATACGACCCATCTGCCATTATTTCTAATAATTTACAGCACATTTGCTAATTCTTCAGGGTTTTTTTGGAGCCCATATTCTTTTTGTTAGCATTACAACCATATTGTGGCCACGGTTAAAAAATTATACGAAATTTTGCATATTTCGGTGCGGTCCAAACTGTTTTTAATCCCGAAATTTAGACTCACATTCAAACTAATTTTAAAAATAAATGTATATCAATATAAAATCCAACAAATTCTCCACACATAAAAATTAATGTAATTTAAAATCTTGAAATGAAAAAAAAGATATTTGAAACTAATTGCCGGTTTGATGTGTTTTAAAAATGTACAACCCATTTCTCATTACTGATGGGGCATTTTCTCGGCCAGCCGAATGAAAGCTCTCCTCATCTTGAATGATTTGCAGCCCAACAGGCCTGACAAAGCGACTTACTTGGCAAATCACAAAAAAAACTGGGCTATGGCCGTGGACCCAGCTGTCAGCCTCTCCACGTACAGTACACTTCCGATGGAAGTCGTTCCTTGACCAGCTTGACCACGCCGCGCGGAGAGCACCACGGCGGTGGACGACGGTGAGGCCTAGGAAGGGGACGACGCAGAAGTGGAAGCCCGCGCGAAGAGGACTACGAGGGTTCACTGGTTTGGCTGCGGTGTGAGGCTGCCGTCGCCGCAGGTCTTGGCCAGCGGTGGGAATAGTAGGGGGCGGTGAGGCCTCTGTGGCAGCACAGCCGGCCACGGGAGGTAGGAGCATGCGGCACGACCGGCGCTGCTTTGGGCGGCTGGAGCAAGAAGACCAGAGGTTGAAGAAGCACTACGACCGTTGGATGGACATCGTACGGTCGCTGGAGCTAGAATCGTTCATATTGACTAAGTTGACAAAGCCCTTCGTCCCCGTCAACTTAGTAGGCCCACAGGTCAGCCTCCCACCAAGGTGGGTCCCAACTAGCCAGGGGAGTATTCATTTTTTTGTGTAATAAGGAGGCACTTCCGGTGGGTCCGAGTTGACAGCGGGGGAACGTTTTTTCGTGAAATACGGTGGCCCGTCCGGTGGGTCCCAGCAGTCAGGGGGAAACACTTTTTTTGCAAAATACTGGTGGCCCGTCCAGTGGGTCCCCGCTGTCAGGTGGAGGAATAATTATTTTCCGCGTAATAAGGAGGCACTTCCTAGCGGCTGCCGTGGACCCAACTGTCAGCGTCTCCATGTACAGTATTCTTTCGATGGAAGTCGGTCGTTGACCACACTGACCACGCCGCGCCGAGAGCAACACGGTGGTGGACGACGGCGAGGCCTAGGAAGGGGATGACATGGAGCCGTGCAAGACGCGGTAGTGGATGCCCACGCGGAGAGGAGTACGAGCGTTCACTGGTTCGGCTGCAGTGTGAGGCTGCCGTCGCCGCAGAATAACAGGGGGTGTGGGTGAGTGGAGGGATGGCCTGGCCAGTGGTGGGAGTAGTATGGGGGCGGTGAGGCCTCCGCGGTAGCACAGCCGGCCACGGAGACAGGAGCATGCGGCATGACCGACGCTGCTTTGGGCGGCTGGAGCAAGAAGACCAGAGGTTGAAGAAGCACTATGGCCGTTGGATGGACATCATACGGTCACTGGAGTATTGACTAAGTTGACAAAGCTCTCCGTCCCCGTCAACTTAGTAGGCCCACAAGTCAGCCCAACAATATGGTGGGTCCCAGCTAGCAGGGGGGTATTCATTTTTTTGGGCGTAATAAGGAGGCACTTCCTTGCGTGCGAAGATATAGCTGGTGGGTCCGACCTGTCAGCGGGGGGGACATTTTTTTCGCGAAATATAGAGGCCCTTCCTGTGGGTCCTAGCTATCAGGTGGAGGAATCATTATTTTGTGTGTAATAAGGAGGCATTTCCTTGCGTGCGGCCATGGACCCAGCTGTCAGCCTCTCCACGTACAGTCCACTTCCGATGGATGTTGTTCATTGACCATGTTGACCAGGCCGCGTCAAGAGCACCAGGGCGGTGGACGACGGCGAGGCCTAGCAAGGGAACAACACAAAGCCAAGGAATACTCGGCAGTTGTTTCCCACATGGAGGAGTACGAGGGTTTACTGGTTCGTCTGCCGTCGCCGGAGAATAACAACATGTGTGGGCGAGTAGAGGGATGGCTAGGCCAGCGATGGGAGTACGGTGGGGCTGTGAGGCCTGCGCGGCAGCATAGCCGGCTGCGGGAGGAGGGAGCAGGCAGTCCCGTTGGCGCTTGTTTGAGCGGCTTGAGCATGAAGAGCAGAGATTGAAGAAGCACGACAGCCGTTGGATGGACATCCAACAGTCACTGCTCTCGTGTTTTGACTAAGTAGACAGGGCGTTGCGTGTGCGTTAACCTTTTTTTTATGGAAGCATACGCGTCAACCTGTAGTAGGCGCACAAGTCAGCCTCAAATCTGTGGAAAACAGCATACAGCCCATCTGCCATTATTTCTAATAATGTACAGCCCATTTGCTAATTCTTAAGAATTTTTTGGAGCCCATCTTCTTTTTGTTAGCATCACACCCCATATTGTGGCCACGGTTAAAAAGTATATGAAATTTTGCATATTTCGGTGCGGTCAACTGTTTTTAATCCAGAAATATCGATTCACATTCAAACTATTTTGAAAAATAATTTGTATAAATATAAAATCCAAATAATTGTCCACGCATGAAAATCAATGGAATTTAAGATCTTGTAATGGAAAAAAATTGAAACTAATTCCCGGTTTGATGTGTTTTAAAAAATGTACAGCCCATTTCTGGGCAAACCGAATGAAACTCTCCTCGTCTTGAAAGATTTGCAGCCCAGCAGGGCCGATAAAGCAAGTAGGCCTTGTTTGGGTATTTCTTAAAAAAATAGAACTAGGCTAGCCATTTTCAGCAAGAAAAAAACACAACTGGGCTCATGATGTGGTAAACATAAATAAAACCCTGGCTAGACGGGCCATAGCCCCCGCACAGCCCCGTTGTTACCCTGATCCGTCGCTAAAACTAGTATAAATAAGAATTGCTTGTTCCTAAAAAAAACTACACGACTTGCTCGGTCCTTGGTGTCAGCCGCTCGTAGTGTAATTCTCTCGTTTATTGACTACATTGACAATGGCGTGAGCCCCAAATGTCCAACCATTAGGAGGAACCATATTTTTGGGCTTGCGTGCTACCATGACGCTGGTGGGTCCCTACTGTCATCCTCTCCACGTACAGTCATCTCCTTGTTCCTCTCGGTTGTTGACGACGTTGACAACGCAAGAGGCCGGCGCACCGTGCACGGCGAGCGAACCAAGGCCGCAAGGCGGAGGACGACGGCGAGGCCTCGGACGGAACGAACAGGAGCCGTTGAAGATGCGTTGGTCTAGTCACAGGCGGAGGGTGTATGAGGGTTGACTGGTTCAGGCGCGGGTGCGTGTTGGGGTTGACGTCACCGGAGAATAACAGGACATGTGGGGGAATAGAGGGAGGGACTGGCCAATGTTGGAGGGTACATACGATAGGGCGGCGGAGGCGCAGCCAACCATGGGAGGCGGGAGCAGGCGGAGCCGACGGGGTGGTTTGGTTTGGGCGGCTGGAGGAAGAAGAAGACAAGAGATAGAAGATACACGACAGATGTTGGATGTCAATCCAACGGCTGGTAGGCAGAATCGTTTTTTGACTGGCTAGTAAGTCAACACCACCTTGGATAGGCTATTTCCTCGCGGGTCCCAAATGTCAGAATCCAAATCTGTCATGGTCATGCAACCTTTCCTATGAAAATTTATAGCCCATTTGATGTGCTAGTTCGAAATAAGTTTGTGGGTGCTGGTGGGGGCTAATCACTTGGCTTCTGTAATGCACAGTGAGCTCAAGCAGCCGGCGAGAGTGATGTTATTTCCCTTGGTTTGGATTTGTTACAATATTTCACTCCAAATTAAACAAATGGCAAGCCATTTGCCTTGTTTCAAAGAAAATATGACAGTCACAACCGAGTTGAAAAGGGCAGGAACATCTAACTCCAGCTTACAAACTGTACAAAAGCACGAGGATTAATTGTTCATCAGGTTTACAAAAAAACCAGATTGAAAAGGGCAACAACATCTAACTCCAACACTGTTTTCGGCAGTCACAGTCAAATGGATCGGTCAGGTCCATAGAATGAACATGCTGGGTCATAAAATTTACCGAATTATGACCACAATATGTTGTAAATAGAAGCCCGGCACGTTCAGAAGCTCTTTTGCCCACCTGAAACTCCTTTCTTTTGCTCTTCGACATACCCATCCGTCAAAACCATGCTGCTGATAAACTTAAGCCTGATGGACAATAGTAACCTCTCATTCAGCAGGAAGAATGTGACAAATCTTGTGTTTGCACGGTTGGCTACATATCGCTCTAGCGTTATTGTCTTCAATTGAATCTCATGAGAAGTAAGAAAATCCCGATGCTTACGAATCCCCCGATTGGTTATAACTTTCTTACCCGTTCCTGTTGCCTAAATAGACATGAAGGTTGAAAACATTTAAGGTCTAAAAGAAGAGTGTCGAAAGAGCAATAGCTGAACGGTTAACTCTAGTAAACTATATGCGGTCTTCCAATGTGCGTGAAATGATCACCTTTATATACAACTTCTCCAAACATGGAAAGCATTGCAACAAGCCAATAATCTTGGTTAGATCAAAACTATTCATTTGGATATATAA
This sequence comes from Aegilops umbellulata, assembly GCA_032464435.1. NCBI lineage: Eukaryota > Viridiplantae > Streptophyta > Magnoliopsida > Poales > Poaceae > Aegilops > Aegilops umbellulata. The sequence continues at coordinate 400,860,112 of CP136057.1, forward strand.
GATCTTGACAGAATCCAGCACCATTGATAGGCCATCCATGGGGAAACTCTTCATTGAGCATAGAACATAATATTAGTACAAAATGTGTACACCAAGATGACATATAAATTATGCACAGAAATTTAAAATGCAGCTTATGGTTACAAGTGTAGATGATAATATAAAGTACCTGAAGAACTGTGGAGCCAAACACCATATTGAAATGACCACAGAGATCATGTATTACACCCAAGGTCTCCAGTTTAGGTGCAGAGAGGATGGTTATTTGCAACGGCGAATAACTAGAATCAAGGATCAACCTTTGAAGTGAAGGGGCATCTTGGATCATGAGCTGCCTTCCGTCAAAAGAAATTCCAATTCTTACAAGGTTAGGCGACTTTATTTGGAGATAAACGATTCTAACTGTGAAAACAAGCACCAAGCACTCCAGCGCAGGGCAACTGGAGTGGATGATGTTGTGCAATGAGGCCTCCAATATACGAACCCGCACAAGTGAAAGTTTCTTGAGAAATGGGAGTCGAAGGTTTAGTACCAGATTGTCTGGTAGGTAGCACTGCGCAAAGGTGGCGGTGTGCAGAGAGGACGAAAACCCCGAGATGGACATCGGTGCTGAGGGCACAAGTTCATGGCATTCGGTATGTGGTATGTGATTTCCAGGGGAATATTAGAACTCAAGCAGTTGTAGTTCTGTGAATTCAGGGGATTCTAGCCACGCGTCTACCGTGCAGGGCATGGTATGCTTGCTCAGGTAGCATGACGAGGTGTAGAGGCTTTGAACGGAGCCCTGGTGGGAGGAGATGATGGCTCTGGGGATTTCAAAATCATTGAAGAGAGATAGCTGACGACAGTCGTGATTAAGGGGAACATCGCTCCATAGAGGGCACCACCGAATTGAGAGGACTTGGGTGCGGCAGCAATCCTTTGGTGGGGAGAAGCGAGATGATCTCCCCAAGGATGGCGTCCGGGAGATCGCTGATGCGGTCCACCCGAGATTCTACGGGTTCCTAGGATCCGGTGGGGGCGGGGTCGCCGCTTCTTCCCGCACTGCCGGGTGCGGGATCTAAAACAGGCGTCGCCGCTGGCGGGAGCCTCATCTTCTTGGCGCTGGGGTCAGCCGACTCCATTTTCCTCGAGGGCGTCGCGTCGCGCTCACAGATTTGAGCAGAGTAACGAATGACGAGCCTAGTTGTAGTGCGAGCAAAGAAGAAGGGGAGCTGGGGGGTTTCTGTAGGAGTGAGGAAGATGGGGAGCTGGGGTTTTCTGTAGGAATGAGGTGAGGAATTTGGGGGTACGAGTGGAGCGAGCTGACGTGAGGTGGGTGGGAGCGAGGAGGAAGAAGAGCACCCAGGTTTTGGGGGGGGGGTGTGCTGGGTGTGGGTAGCGCCTCTCATTCAGTAAATATATGGGCTTTTGAATTGATTTTACTATTTACTAGTGTGGATGGGCTCTTTTGTCTTGGGCTCCGAGAAACAATTACAACTAGTACAGTGGAGACACTCTACAGCTACCCAGAAAAACAATTACTACTAGTACAGTGGAGACACTCTACCGCTTCTGGCTCCTCCTAGGTCATTGAAACGTCTCCCTCTACTGAATGTCGTTATACTTTTGTTCACCAACACGCGGGCCATGCAGCGTGCGGGCCCAAATGCCATCCACCAAATTAGAAGGCAGTATGCAGGCGGAGAGTCACCTCGGTCGTAGCGCGGCAGTAACGAGCCGTCATATCACAAAACCCCACCTCCCTGCAGTCTAAGTTTGACGGACGAAGCAACCATCATTTCACTCTTCGCTGAATCCCCTTCTCCCTCACCGTCTTCAAGAAAGGCAACACTTGCATCTGCCACTGTTCTTCTCTCCGAACAAAGGGAAGGGAAGCGGATCCGTGATGTTGGTATATTTTCGTTCAGAGGGAAAAAAGAAATTTTGCAAAGCAGTAACCGATCCTCACTCTCTTTTTTGTTTCATTGTCATTGCGATTGTGTTTTCCTTTCAGTGGTCTCCTAGTATTCGTCAGTTTCATGATGGACCAAGGAGAACCAGGCAAAGATCTACCAATATTGGAGTAGATGCGGGAGGCTGATCCCCATGAGACAGAGAGCTCTAAGAAGATGGAGGCAACCACCGAGGCGACCCCAGATACTGAGATGGTCAACGCCCCGTTTGAGGTTACAGCCCCCGTGGCACTGCAGGAGCAGTTTTCCCCCTTCGAGGAAGTGTCCCCCCCCCCCGCTGAGCTGCCCAAGGTGATTTCCTTCTTTGCCGATCTCGATTGTGGTTTTTCATCTAAGTATGTGGTTATTTTTTTAGAGAAGGAAGTATGTGGTGATTAATAATGCAAAATTTTATTAGCTTCGATGCCATGCTATACATAGTGGTTTAAATAACTTGTGTTTCTTATACTGAAAAGTAATTCAGAATTTGTTTCTGTTTCAGTTAGAGCCCTAATGCAGACAAGGATTGTGTGGTTGTACATGTCACTCTCTATGAGGCGGACGACCTGAATATACTCATTGGGAAAACAGAGTTCTTAGGCTGTTGGATCCTGGAAGCCATTTGCGGTTATACCAATGAAGAGTTGTATTCCAGACTCACTGTTGTCAGGCGTGTTGTCCAGGGTGCACTGAAGCACAAGAAGTTCAAAGCTACTCCTTCGTTTATGAGGAATACTGTTCTTGTCAAGCTTACGCAGGAAGATGATGTGGCATGCCTCCACAAACAAGTTTATCAGTGGCAAGGCCACAAGGTTGTCTTCATGAAGGTTAACAGGATTGAGCTGCTGCGGGATGTCCTTGATGATGTTCATGGCAAGGTCCGTCTTGTGTCCAGCCCAAATTAGATCGAGGCATGAAATAGTTGCCCCAGCTAGTGATTAATAGTAGTTTGGATTGTGTCTAATTATCCGAACCTTGCCTGTTATCGACCCCTCTGGGGCTAGTACTCTGTTTGAATCCTTCTATGGGAACTGCTGCTACTTTTGTGTGCTTGTGAATCATGTGAGAACCATCATAATTGTTGCCGAAACAGATGCGTCCTCACTAGTTTTTTCATGAATATGGCATGGTAATAGAGCACTCGTTCGAGAACCATGCGCCAACGTATACATAAGTACTTGTAAACACTATTGGTGCTCCCCCACTTGTAAGCAGTTGTGCAAAACACGGCACATTGGCTCAGCTCGCTTCAACACTAGGCTATCGACCAGCTAACAATCAACAATCTGTTGTCTGACATATAAGCAACTATGTATCTTGTTACACTAGTTCATGTAGTTAATTGAGGCCACAATGTAATAAATTCCAAACGTTCACACGCTAAGTCCAGCGCTCATGTGGAACACTCACATCAAACTCGTCTTCATGAAAAACTTGAAAAGCATAAGTTAAGAAATTTTATACATCACAATGATTCATAGAACATAACAAATATATACTAGTTCACAGCAAAAGACAAAGTTGTGAGAAGGTTTACAAATCAGGAAAAAACAAGCAAGGCTTCTCTCTGAGCGAAGGGCCTCCCGGCAGGCTTAAATTTCCTAGAGTTCACTCTGGTTTTTTCTTGTTGCCACCATTCAAGGTTAGGTTCTCTCATTCCAGAATAACCAATTATAATTGTGGTCTCAGCTGGAATGCTGAACTGAACCATGCAATGTACTGACCAGCTGAAAGTCTTGTGCATTCCACTAAATTTAAGCACCGCTATTTGCAGAAATAAGCAGACCACAATGCCTCTTGTCCACGCACCTATCCAAAAAACCGCCGTGCAGTCGTGCCAGCTAGTCCTTGGTCCATGGATGAACTGGTAGAAAGTGCATTCCGGACTAGGATGCAGTTATTTTCGCTCGTCCCTGCACTGCAATCAGGAAGTAAAATGTTCGAATCAACTTCTTTTAGATTGCGTTGGTCATTCTACCTTAGTTACTACCAATGTAGGGATACCTTGAAGACGAGAGGTTAGAAGACGGCAACAAGGGATAGCCATCTCATTTTGCACAGTTGTACTAAAACTAAGGTGTGTGCTTTTGATTACGCGGATAGAAATGTTGCAGAGACAGATATCCCGAAATGATATGGAGACAAACATCCCTGTTTGTGCAAATACGAAAGACGGTTATTTAAACAGTGACAGATATTACTACTTTCCCCCGTTCCAAGTCCTAGATTCATGCTACAGCTTTCCCACTTTCTTCCCTGTTTGAACCAACGCTTTGAGTCGACTGTATGAACTAGCTTTACTTCTAATAATAGTAGAAGTCTAGGTGGCTTTGGAATAGCGGACGGAAGTAGAAAAGGATCCACACGAAGGGAGTTGGGGCAGTAGAGCAAGGCAGGTTTCGAAGGAATATATACCTGAGGGTCGTCGGCATGTGGCAAAGATGGCGTCGGGAGGCCGCATCTTGGCCACAATACCGCAGGGAGGAAGAAGGCGTTGGAGGCCCTCCTGAGCCGGCACTCTCTCGGAGAGAACGGCACGGCCGCCGATCGGGACGCGCGGGCAGTCGTTGGTCTCCTCCCTCGCCGTCGACGACAACGTGAACGATGCACCTACACCCCTACCTGGTCGAGGTTGTCCGGCCGGATTTGTGTCCATCCGTGAGCTGAGAGAGAGTGTGGCCACCTATGTGTTGCTTAGATCTGGAGAGCATGAGAGAGTGAACAAGAGGAACCCTAGTAAAGCAAGCGCTAAGGCTCCTGCTTTTATATATAGTGGAGTGATTTTGTTGTACCAGCTTCAAAAAAATGCGCTCCTACGTGTACCCGCGAGTGGGTGTGAGAGAACTAGTGTGTGTGTGCACCGCTTCTCTTCGTGAGAGTACAATATATTATGCCCAAAGAACGTTCACCGCAAGAGTAATAGTATAAGTGTGTGACGTGTGAGCTAAAATAAAATGTGCGCGCCGTCTTTTGTTTTTTAGAAGTTCTGAGGGTAGGGTGTGAAGAGCACATATGTGCGTGACGTCTACCTGCAGATAGACGGTGGGTGCGACGTGCGAGTCTGCGAGAGGACTCAGGAGAGTCGTGACTCGTGAGGGTGCGTGTGCGTGAGAGAGAGGGGGGCACGTATCAATGCAATGCATGTGTCCGTAAATCATTATCCGACAAACGTTCGCCACGAGCCTTTTCCTGACGAACGCCGTAAGAACCGTTAGATCGGCATCCGATAGTGTCAGTTTTGCCATGTCATTTAACAGAACAACCACTCCTCCTACACACAAATCTTCCACGTGAGTGTTAGCAACTGCCGTATGCTCCCTCCATTCCGAAATGCAGTGCATATAGCTTTATTGAAAATTCGAACCTCGCAAACTTTTACCGAGTTTTCGTGTACCTAATTGCACATGTAGAATACCATGTATATATCATTTCATTCATCTTCGAGAGGTAACTATAAAGACGGGTGAGGAGTCTACAAAGGAAGACCATCATATCACCTGCAGCAATTTCAAGCATCCTTTAGTGTCGAGGAATATCATAGGAACTCTATATGATATGATTTTGATAGGATTTTTTCCTTTAGAGCCAATTGGTTCATAGGAATAGATTCATATACTCCACATTTCAAAGGAAATAAACATGATATCATTTTCTATAACTTTAGAGCCACTTGGTTCAAATGAATGGATTCCTATACTCCCTTAATTTCAAAGGAAAATAAACATTAGCGTATATTCAATAGAAAAGTTCCCATGATATGAACCAAATTACATCTCTTTTCTAATCCCTCCTCATAGGAATTGGGATACATGTCATCTCTAGATTCAATAGAAAAGTTCCTATGATGTGAACCAAATGACATCTCTTTTCCAGTCCCTACTCATAGGAATTGAGATGCTCCATGTCATCTCTTTCCCTACAACTTCCATGTATACATCTTCTATTCCTAAATAGATAGTACAACCCACTAGTAGCTTTTTTCCAAAACATGCAACTATGGCACAATAACTATATAGTGTGCCAATAACTTTGAAAGATGGTCGCTGGATGAAGCTAACCCGACAGTGCAGAGATAGGCAAATCCGAGCACTACTGGTCGTTGGATATCATCAACATTCCACCAGATCTGCCACATGTACAATTTAGAAGACTCCATGGTTGAACTTAAGCATAATGCACAAACCTCAAAACACAAGCACTTCTCCTTTGTTCTAGAATCTTCTGTATCATAATTGATATATTTTTTTCTAAATGAATTGCCATTATTTGTTTTTTAATTTATGATTTACAATGCACAACCCCATGAATCTTAACATTTTTATAAAACTAATTGATTTTGAATGAGATGAACTATAAGAACTAAACGAACATCTACATCATGCATATATGACTCAACGCTTTACATGCTATAGTGTGTATTTATTCATAATTTGGTTTCGAAATCTCATGCGTTCAATACATGTGTACCTTACTAGTTTTGAGTAGAGTAGCAAATTTCACGCGGCCCCGGGTATATCAAAATGCAGGGCACATGCATCATTGCCTTTCGATCGAACCTACGTCCACAATTTTTTGTACGTACTATATGTCCACTGGTCCCCGAACCCAAAATGCTTCCTCGTTCCTGTAAAACCAAGCGGCCCACAAATATTTAAGGCATCGACTCGAACCCATTTACTACGACGTGGCCCCGCACACCGTAGTACTCCTACAAACCCTACCCCCGCACTCATCATCGGTTTCTTCAAGAGGACGAGGGAGAGGCCGATTTGTGGTGGAGGCGCTTTCAAAAAAAGGATCTGTAGTGGACACCCCTACCCTAGGGTGCCTTAGGTAGCTGCCGCACACATCATTGTTTTCTCTTTTCTTTATGCTCTTGCGCCCTAGAGTGAAATGATGGTTGCTTCGTCCGTCCAGCTTAATGCGGGAAAGGTGGAGCTTTGTGATTTGACCCCTCATCGCTCATTTTCTACTACTGCGGCGCTACGACCGAGGTTCCTGCAATTCCAACCGTTGCTCCGAACTGTAATTTGGTGCATCGCACGTGGAACAAGACGGTGGATGAGCCACATGTCGGCCAAAGGGGTCATGTTAAGTGTTTCGCCATTTCATGTGCGGACTGACCCTGCTTGAGTTGCTACGCCAACACGACAGGAGCAGCCTACCACTTGCTTTTGCTCCTTGGTGAATCCCGACTATATTGATCTAAAAAGATACATGCTGAACTACCCTCTCCGTCTCAATTTTTTTATTTTCAGGCGTCTCAGTTTATAGGGCCTGCACGTAGTTCTAGGTCATCCATTTGACTAACTAAATATGAGTTACTATGTCACAAACAGTATATCATTGGATTCTTAAGTGGATGTAGTTGTATTCAGAAGTCGAGGGCGGGGCTTTTCCAGCGCGGTAGGCGGGGCAGTTCTGCCTAGTCGGTTCGACAGAGACGCCAGAAGAGGAGGGAGTAGGCTGCTGCAAACGTAGGGTTGTGTGATTTGACAGCGAGTTACTGCTAGACAGGTGTGGCCCCGTGATTTGACTTGCCATTATCATTTTAACTGCGGTGCTACGACCGGCGTGAGTCTCCCAGATTCCTGACCACCTCCATACAGGTGCCTCTCCCAATGCTCCACCATGTAGTAGAGGCTGGCTCTTGCATGAGAGCCCACTTCTCCACTTTTTCCTTGCCTCTCTTTCCTCCACATATGCAAAACTGCCATGTAAAGCACACTATTGTACTTACTTTTACTTGCTCCTACAGGTGCTTAAGCTTGCCACATAGGCATAAAGTCTAATGTGGCAAGTTAATCAAGAAGAGAGAGACTAGTTTGGTGACCCAAGGAAGAAACAATGCTAAGCGCGTGTACCTAGGTGAAAAGACAATTTTGAGTCTATAGCTAATTAAATGAAGCAAACTTAGCAACACCATTTCATTGGAAGTGGTCACTCCTTGGCAAATGCAATAAATACTAGTACTCCCTGTGTCCCATAATATAAGAACGTTTTTGGCACTACACTAGTGTCAAAAACGTTCTTATATTATGGGATGGAGGGAGTACGAAGAAAGAGATAGAGAGAAGTAAAAAAAATACACTTATAGCCAACCTTATAGCCAAAACCTTGTTGTAGTATGAGTGACTAAGTGATGACTATGTATGACATGCCAACATTAGATAGCCTAACGCACCGTGTTAAATCTCCAAGGGCGCGACCGCACGAGCAACGCGACGGTCATGGTAGGAGCGACCACGATACGGCTGCTGGCAGCCCTTGGATCTGAGATCAAACGGTCGCATGCTAAGTTGCTGAAAATTTGCAGAATAACCCTCCAGGATAGGATATTCATCCATAGGTCTAGAATCACGCCATGCAACCGTTTGATCTCATATCCAAGGGCTCTCGGAAGCCCGTATCATGGGAGAATGGAAAGCCGCTACCCGGCCGTTCGCACGCTGGCAGTTCACTCCTACTCGTCCCCGCACGTCCTTCAATACTATGGCGGTTCACTCCTAGTCATCCCGTCCATTGACATTACGGCAGTTCCACTAATCCTAACCCTCCTCGCAAATCCATGGCGTCCCAAATCTCCACGGTCGGCGGTGAGTACAAAGGTTAGAACCATCACCGGTGATGAGTTTGACGTCATCTACACCCGTTCTTCCGCGACGGTGAAAGGATGCCTTTCTCGCTTCAGACGCATGTTCGAAAACTCAGATGATGAGTGGGTCGTTGGGCTAGATGTTGAGTACACCACAATCCTAGGACGAGAGAAGGATCTAAAGGATGAAGAGAGGAAGAAGCCCGCCGTGATCTAGGTTTACGTACATAACATTTGCTTGGTCTACCACATATGCCATGCCGATATTGAGTGCCAGGATTTTAAGAACTTCCTCAAGGATAAAATAGTGAAATTCATTACTGTAGACTTTAAGAATGACAAAGAAGTCCTGGGTCGGATCAGCCTCGTTGTAGGCAACCCCTTCGACCTCCATAAGAATCGGCTGGTGCCCTCTCGCCAGCCTTCAATGCTAACCCTGGCAGGAGCCATGGTTCATCCTTCGTACGGTAAACTGGAGAAACCTCCATACACGTTTCATCGTCATGCATGGCAGCGGAATGTAGTAGATATAGACCACATCCACTACGCTGCAATGGATGGCTACCTTTGCTTCAATATCTACAAGGGTTGGATGAAGAGCAACAGCCAAGTGTGCGGTTCAAGCAAAGAAGCATCGGCCAAGAGGAAGAGGGACAAGGACGAAGTCAAGGACGTGGACGAGGACTCTGAGTAAGGTGGCAGTGTCGTTGCTCATGGTGGTTCTAAACTTCTAATGCAGTGTCTACCGGATTAGTTGCATAGTTTAGTTTCAGGTGTGCTTAGTTTAATTTGAGGGGTGTGTTGTGCTGAGCCCCCAACAGAACTATGTTATGTTTCTTCTCGTTACTTTAACTCTTCAGTATGTACATACTACTAGTATTTCTTTAATAGAATTTAGCACCCCGATTAAGCATGTACTAGCTTTTTTAATAGTACTATATGCATAACTTGGCGACGAGCGCTCTCTATATGTACCACCTTTTTTTAATTTCAATTTTTGCTCAATGGCACAATCCATCGATAGTACTACTGTAAAAAAGTATACATTTTTTAAAAGGCTAGAGTACTGTTCATCACATATATATCCAGTTAAATTCTCAACCTAGAACGACGTGCATGCCATGTAGTAAACCGGTACGGAGGAAGTATAGTAAAAATGAGGTGATTTTACTGAGCGATCGGCGGGGGAGCATGGCCTGTCATGCGGTCCCACGTGTCATGATGTACCAAGGCGATGCGCGTGTCCCTCTTGAGGCAGAAGCAATACTAGTATGTGGTTTGAGATGATGGCGAACCGAAGTGTGAAATAACGGTTGCTTCATCCGTCTGAGAAGGTGCGGCATTGTGATTTGACGTCTCATTCCTCATTACTACTACTGGGCCGGTACGAGTAGGGTGCATCTCCCCTGCTGTTATGCACTGTTATTTGGTGCTTGACACGTCGACCCGGTTGCTATATGTCCCACATGTCGGCGACAGGAAGTACAGAATTCATGAAAGGGAGCGTCGACGGAGGAGTATACTAAGAATTCATGAAAGGGAGCGACTTAGTTTTGGAAAAATCTATTTTTACGGAGTACGTACCCACTAGGGTTTATATGCCTCATCTAAAAAACATCCGTTTTTCCGTTTGATAAGTCTCAATTGTACTATACTTGTAGTACTACCATTACATGTTGGATTTCGAGGTGCGTCAGATCACCCGACGCAAGCAGTGTCAAGAGGAAACTAACCAATGCATGTACAAGTTCATGGAAATTTAGTGGTCATTCATGCATTCATTCTAATTAATGCCTCGGTAAACATAACTTCTTGAGAAAAACTAGCGTACTAATTACTTCTGCAAACTACGAAATTAATTCGACCACTCACCGTCTACCTTGGTTGGAGAGATTTTGAAATTGAGCCATGAACTGGAAAGGAGGGAGTAGTAACTTTTTTCTCGATTACTATTTGTTGCCTTGTATAGATGCAAAATGTATTTTTTTATAGTGGCCTTGTATAAGTAAATGGAGGGAGTACTAACCAAAGTACGTACTACCTCTCTCTCAGTTTACAGGGTGTGCGCGTACCCCTAGATCGTCAATTTAACCAACCTAATACAAGTCATATATTACAAAAAATATATGAATATAAACTTGAGATGTTCTATTTTCAAACCGTATAATTTTTGTGTTATACAGTTTATGTTAGGGTGCTAAAATTGGCAACCTAGGTATACGCGCAGGACTTGTAAACTGAAACGGAGGTAGTAGTAGGGATGAGGAGTAATCGGAGGGAGCAGCAAAATTTTCTCCTCGTGCTGCGAGCCACCACGCTCGTGGGCGAGGGAGCGAGCGTAAGGCGTAGTAAGCAAGCTTCACCTCATCCTGCGAGCCACCGCGCCCGTGGGCGGGGGAGACGGCGTACTAAGCAAGCTTCTCCTCATTCTGCGAGTTGACGGGACACATCAAAAGTACTCCAGTGTATAGAGCCTTGCCTCTAAGGTAGGCCCCACATGGTTTGCCTCTTTTTTTAATTTAACATAACGCTTCAAGTTGCAATTTGTTTGTTCACCTGTGGTAGACGATCCTCCCTCCAACAAGTGGACAACCAGTACACGTGCCAAATTACCATGTGGGCTGCCTTTTTCGTACAGAAATGAGCTCCACCGTGTACGCGCGCGGGTGTGGTTGGGAAAGAGACAGGAGTACGTGCGCCGTGCGTGCACCTCTTCTCTTCGTGCACATCCCCCACCTACGTGGGCGTGTGTGAGAGAGATACAAACCTAGACATAATGCGTCGTCCATCCCCATGCCTCTGCCAAGTCCGACCACCAGTCACCACCACGCCCCACTCCTCCCCACCATGTCTCTCATCTTTCTCCCTCCATTTTTATATACAAGGGCCACTATCAAAATTACAATTTGCAGATATACAAGGCCACTAACACTAATCGATGCAATAGTAATGGTGTTTGCCTCGTGGTACTAGCAAAGGAGGACATTAATTATCCCTTGCATGCATGCGGGAGTTTGTAAAAAATGCATCTTGATGTTCCGTGCAATGCACGGGCATCTTGCTAGTCCATGAAAACAACACATGGCAAAATTCCACGGTGAACGAGGGATTTGAATCTGTTGGGAGGGGCTGTTTGGATCTTGCCCGGGGTAGCCAAAATATTGGCGACTACTTCGCCATGGCCGGCACCGGCTCGAGTTCATCCTAACATTCCCCTCTTCTGTGGAGCCCATGTAGGGTCGACGAAGGTCCTCGCAACAAAAGGATCCGGCAAGACACCTGCTGTGTATGCCGGCATCGCCTCCGCGGTGGCCTTCATGGGACCCAAGCGGCGGCGACCTCCCGTGTTCTACTTCTCCTCGATGATGGCAGCGGACGCGGAGGCGCTGGCCACTGACTCGCCACTCTCTGCGCACCCGGCTTCTGTCACTACTTGCATGGCGCGGCCGTCGGCATGGGAGTCTCGGCCACAGAAACGGGAGACACGGTACGAGGCGGCGGCATGGACGGCAGCAATGATGCCCGTGCGCAGCTCCTCGTCGAGCTGGCCTGGAGCGGCGAGTTGCTGAACCGCGTGCCGGCTTGGGGCGGCAACTGGCTCCATTGGGCGAGGGGAGGGAGGTGGATCAGCGAGCTGCATAGCTCGTATCCGGCGGGCTACCCAGCCGGCTTGGATGCGGAATAACTACTCTTCGTAAGCCATTGTAAGAGTGGACAAAATGGTGGAGGAGATAGGGGAGCGGCGGAGGTGTGCGATTCTTGACCGGCGTTTGGCCTCGTGTAAATAGGAGATTAAATAGACGGCGGACGGGAGGAGCTCGGCCGGCGTTGCATTTAACACCGGCCCGGTCATGAACGGACGTGTGTCCAGAGTGGGTTTCTCGGCTTCCACACGGGCGGGTTTCATGGAGGCGTTTGAATGCGGCACGAAGGCGTGTTCAGCCGGGCGTGCCGCGAGTGGCACCCTCGACTCTGAACTAGGACACCGCGCCGTTCTTCCACTGACATGTGGGCTCTTTGGGTGCATGGCCTGCATGTCAGTGACCCAACGCAGGTAGCGCACAGCAGAGCAACCTTTGGTGGGCCAGGGCGGTCAGAAGCGGGCATTTCATAAACCGATGATTGTTCATTGAGTGTGATGTCATCTTTTTTAATGTAGATAAGCCTACTATGTTGATAGCCCATTCGATACGTTGTGATTCATAAAGACCGCTGCAAACATCAATGTTCTGCTTATCACAGATAAGATTGATTAATACCCGTAACAATCCATGTCCTTAACAAAGGGTGCATGCACGTATAGGTTGAGCGTGTGTCTTGCATCGTGTGCTGTGTGCATGCAGGCGTGCGAGTATTGCGTGCATGCAAGGGTACGTTTCAGTGTTGCATGCATGGGTGCGTACGTGCGTGTGTTCGTGAGTGCATGTGTACGTGTTAGTGTTGCACGCCAGCATGCATGTGTGTGTACGTGTTAGTGTTGCACGCCTACATGCATGCGTGCATGTGTACGTGCGGGGTGAGGCTACACGTCAGTCGACTGACTTTTTCATCTCTGGTCATTAGATTTTCCAGCCGTTGGATACAAAATCAAGGGCCTCCAATTTATCATCAAACTCCACCCCCTGAGCCGCCAACCACCACCGGCCGAACCGCCAGCCCCCGCCGCCCGCGGACGGCCCGCCCTCCCCGAAACCACTCCTCACCGCCGGTCCGCCGCCGCACCGCCATCCCTCTAGCCCCCCCCCCCCGCCAAGCTTTTTCTCCGGGGATCCCCACCACACCGCCCAATGAACGCCCCCCAACCGCCGGTGACTGCCAACCAGAGGTCTCACGACTTCGAATACCCACCGACCACTAATTTATTACCATTTCTGTCCTTCATATACGCGCTTACGGGTGGGCCCTATGGTAATGTGCGCTGCTGAATGTGGACCGTTGGACTGGTCAATTGGTCGTGTTATCAACAAATTACGGAGCTGTATGGTGAGCCAGTGACCGTATGATCACCCTAAAATGTACTCCTATTTTATTAACATAGTACAGACTCAAACTACCATTTCTTTCTTTCATATATGGGCTGACAGGTGGGCCCCACGGTTACACGCCCCGATGGTGCAACACTAGTTGTGCCGCGTGGAACGTTTGACTGGTCAATTGATTGTGTCATCAACAAAATACAGAGTTGTATGGGTGAGCCAGTGACCGTATAATCATGATATGTATTTGTTCAACACGGTATAGACGCAAGGGCTCATATATACACGCAAGCGCTCACCGCTATAAGCGCACACACGCGAACCCTACCCCTATGAGCACCTTCGAGAGAGTGGGCCAGCATATATGATCTTGAGATTTTATGAAGTCACCATAGGTGCCTCGTCGTCGAGTGGAACGTCTCCTCCCACTGAACGTACATCGCCGGGAAATACTGAAATTAACACAAGATGAATGCGAGCACCGGGACTTTAACCTTTGTGGGCTCGAGAAACCACTGTCCTCTAACCATCCAACCACATGTTGGTTAGCACGACAAAATGTATGTGGTGACCGTGATGAGCTTATTCTGAAGTCCAGTGACCATATCATGCTTTCGCTTCAAATACAATGACCGTAAGTGTCGTCAACAAAATATGTAGCATGCATCAAATGCAAAGTCTGTCAGTGTCATCAACAAAATATGGAGACATATTGTGAGCTAGATACTGTTGTACTATTGTATATGCTTATTTTCTTAGTGGCCGATTGCGTGTGTGGTGTGGTGGGCACATCATTTCTAGTTGTGGTGGGTCAACATGAAGACTCATGGGTCGGTTCCATCCTGCACCACATATAGGTTGGACCGAGACGTGTTATATGAAGACCCATGTGGAGGACTCGGCGTACAACACGAAGCAACCAGAGTAGGTTGGACCGAGACGTGTTATACAAAGACCCATGTGGAGGACTCAGCGTACAACACAAAGCTACCAGAGTCGCGAAGGACTCTATCCCCACTGGTGATAAGCCGACTATATATGATTTGTAACCCTAGGTCCTTAGTATGTTGTACAAGCTTGGGGGCTAGTTCGTCGATAGTATACACACACGCACAATGCCTGGTATTCACGTGTACTTTGTACACACCCCTATCACTAATATACAGTACCAGGAGTAGGCTCTTTCTTCAACTGCAATTGAATTCTAGCATGTGCATGTGTTTATTTCATATTATCGATCCATAGAGTGAGAGCGGTTTGAAATACAGGCAATGGATGTTTTTGCAATTCATATATAAACATTAATTAGTGCACTCCATGCTGTTAGTGTGAAGCACTTTATACATTTGTCACTTGCATGGATACATTCCAAATTGCTAGCTACGAAATAGAATACATGTCAAATTCAACATAAAGGGGGTTTCGAAGATTCGAATTCATAGGAAGTGCATTCATCTATTTGAACCCGAGATAATGGTTGTCGGTGTCAAAACCGGCGGATCTCGGGTAGGGGGTCCCGAACTGTGCGTCTAGGCGGATGGTAACAGGAGACAAGGGACATGATGTTTTTACCCAGGTTCGGGCCCTCTCGATGGAGGTAAAACCCTTACTCCTGCTTGATCAATATTGATGATATGGGTACTACAAGAGTGGATCCACCACGAGATTAGAGAGGCTAAACCCTAGAAGGTAGCCTATGGTATGATTGTTGTTGTTATGGTCCTGCAGACTAAACCCTCTGGTTTATATAGACACCAGAGGGGGCTAGGGTTACACAGAGTCGGTTACAAGTAAGGAGATCTACATATCCGTATTGCCAAGCTTGCCTTCCACGCCAAGGAGAGTATCATCCGGACACGGGACGAAGTCTTCAATCTTGTATCCTCATAGTCCAACAGTCCGGCCAAAGGTTATAGTCCGGCTGTCCGGATACCCCCTAATACAGGACTCCCTCAGTAGCCCCTGAACCAGGCTTCAATGATGATGAGTCCGGCGCGCAGATTGTCTTCGGCATTGCAAGGCGGGTTCCTCCTCCGAATACTTCATAGAAGATTTTGAACACGAGGATCGTGTCCAGCTCTGCAAAACAAGTTCCACATACCACCGCAGAGAGAATTATATTTCCACAAATCTAATCTACTGACGCATTCCGTAGCGTGACATCACATCACAACCAAGCCTTTATTCGAATCGTTTTTTACCCCCCACCTCAGTGCGTTTCGCGAGGCGGTTTCCTTGGCACGTCTTGTCGAAGCAGAGATCGTGTCCCCCTTATTTACGGGATTCTCATCAACACGGACGTGGGTAAACCAATCGTGCCCATTGGTCTGTCCCCTCGATCGAAGGTAAGTCCCAAACGGTCACAGGGAGGGCTCTCGGTATTCAACCTCTTTATAAAGAGACCAAGGCCCTACTCTTTTCTTTCGATCTCAATCGAATCCGCCTCCCGCCTCGAGTTCCATCACCCGAAGCTTCAGATTCAGGCGCTTCGGACCTTTGATTACGTCCGGATCCATCCTTCAAGGCCGATGGATGCCTTCCTCCATCACGGAGGAAGACGTACTAAAGCTAAGGGAGGCCAGGTACTTGACCGGCGAAATCCCGCATAGGCTTCCTGCTCAAGGGTAGGTGATTCCCACTCCTAAGCCTAGTGAGAGCGTCGTGTTCATATCTCACTTCCTCCGAGGGCTGGGCTTCACGCCGGATCCCTTCGTGAGGGGGCTCATGTTCTATTATGGGCTGGACTTCCACGACTTAGCTCTGGAGTCTATCCTCCACATCTCATCGTTCATCGTCGTGTGCGAAGCTTTCCTCCGAATTACCCCTCACTTTGGACTGTGGCTCAAAACCTTCAAAGTGGAGCCGAAGATAGTCGAGGGACAGCACGCAGAGTGCGGAGGCACTGTAATAAGCAAAAATGCCAACGCCCCATGGCCCGAGGGCTCTTTCCGAGAGGAGTCCAGCTTATGGCAACAAGAGTGGTTTTATATCACAGCTCCCAGGGGTACCAAGTGGGTGGCTCCGCCTGTTTTTCGCTCGGGTCCCCCGCCATGACTAACGTCATGGGTCAACAAGGGGCTAGACTGGGGGCCAGTAAAGGATGTGCCCATATTGCAGAGCCGCATCCAAGATCTCTTGGAGAGAGATGTCAGCCTGGTCGTGGTGTCGCAGGTCATGCTAATTCGCCGAGTCCTGCCCTGCAAACGTCGTCCCCTCCGCCTGTGGGAGTTCAATCCGGAGGGACCGCGAGCTCTTCAACATTTCCTTGGCATGACGCCCGCGGAGATGTACAAATTGTTCTTTGGACCACAAATAATGTGTCCGGACTCTACTGAAGACGCAGGTCTGAGCTGCAATCGTCCGGATACCCAAGTAAGTAGCCCTGTGCCCGAACACGCCATCCGTTTATTTATCGCAACATCGCCCTTAAAAAAGAGTTGTTCTTGAACCAGGAGTGGATAGCGAAGGCAAAGTTGATCAGGTGTCCGGCCCCCCTTCATGAGACCTCGCGAGATCCTGTGTTAACCAGGATGTTGGAGATTGGGCCTTCAGAAGAAGATGAAGGGGGGAACAAGGAAGCTACTGCCTCCGCGGAGGAGGTTGTCCGGAAAGGAGGAATTGAAAATTCCTTTCCTCGGGGGAGGAAGAGGACCGCCTATGAAGACCCGGAGACAATGGTCTCGAAACGGGGGAAGAAGTCTTTGCTAGAGGGTCCTGCACCGGGGGATACCCTGGCCGTACTATGCCCTCAAGAGGATCAGCCCTCCATCGAGCCATAAGTAAAATGGTGTTTAATAATGAGAGAAATCCTTGCTTTACTCATGAGGAACATAACCGAAGATTTATCTTGCAGTTCGGATCTTAGCCCTTCTCAGCAGAGCTCGTCTTCGAGGGATCTTCTTCCAGAGATGATGGAGAGCGGAACGCCTCCCCCTGCCATACCGCCTCATGAGGCGGGCGACCCCGAGGTGTCGTCGCGGAGGGTTTCTCCCGATCCGACAAGGCCAGAAGTTAGTCATATGGCCACCCGAAGCCCTCAGCATCCGGCTTTTCAAAAGAGCAATCGAATGAGTCCAGCACCGTCTGGTGCGCGGTCGGAGGCGCCGAGGGATCTGCTAGGGAGAGCGTCTATCTCAGAAGAGCACCGTACGTTGATGGGTACGATAATTGAAAGGATTTCGTCCACGGAGAGCGGGTTGCATGAAGCTGTCATGAGCCTACTGACAGGTTTTGAGGTACGTGAAATGATGTACCTTTTGATAGTACCACATACTTTAAGATGCGCCCTGTGTAGATAGTAGCCCCTGAGACTCTAAGTGCTGTCGAAGACGACGGCACGCAGAGGATCATAGTCCCAGGTATAATTTTGCCGCCTTAATATGCAGGTGGCGAAGTGTCCGGTGGCCAGCCGGATTGATGAATTTGCCGAGTTAAATCGGCAGCTTGACGTGGCAGATGCCGACATCGTGCTTGTCAACAAGCGGCTTGACGAGGCACAAGTTATATGATTTCTCCGGAGACACATGGTAAGAGGAGCATGATGCCAGTATCTTATAGCGTGTGTGCTGATGCAGATGGAGTTGCGGCCATGGAGAACCTTCGGGCAGAGCTTGCCCAAGCCAAAGAACAAGCCAGAAAAAGTGTCGGTGTACTAAAGTAGGGGTACCTTAGTACCCCAGACTTGTGCACGGGCAGTCGTAGCACCCCGCGGCAAGGCCCGCCCCGGAAGCGCCAAGAGAAGACCAAGCATTCAAGACAAGGCCCCCGGCAAGAGGAGCTTGCCGGGCCAAGAAGACAAGGCCCCCGGCAAGAGGAGCTTGCCAGGCCAAGAAGGCAAGACCCCGGCAAGAGGAGCTTGCCGGGACGACTGGGCCCATGTAAGGCCATCCAGGAACAAAGTATAACGAGACAGAAGATCGAGCCCCCGACAAGAGGAGCTTGTCGGGAAGGTCGAACCCAGGCACCACAAGAGAAGCCCGCCGTGGCGCGCCAAGCGCCCCGGCAAGGCCTGATAGCTGGCGCGCTATCAGGCACAGGAAGACGACCCCCGCGGCAAGCCACTTGCCGCGGCAAGATCGCCACCTCAAGACTGCGCTCCAGCTCGCCCGCCACGCGTCGCTCCGGGGCTTCCCCCGAGGGCACGTGGCGAGGCACCGCGCAGCCTGGGGCATGCGGTGGCATGCAGCCGCCATCGTGGCGAACGGTGGCGCACCTAACAGTCCGCCTCGGTGCTGTCCGGGCGACCGTGACGGGCATTTAATGCCCTTGTCCCCTACCGTCAGAAGTAGGTATGATAACACTGTGCCGCACTGTAGCACCACCGTTCCCGCACTATTACAGCTACCACCCCTTTTACGCTTTTACCCCTTTCTCTTACGTTGACACCTGTCGGTGACCCCTTTGCGCTATAAAAGGAGGCCCGTGTGCAACGTAGAGGGGGTTCGGGGTTCCGCAAGGGTTCCGGGGTTCGGAGACTCGGCATCCAGACGGCCATACGCTCGGTGCAGCTAGCTCCCCAAGCTCCCGAGCTCCCCAGTTCAATACAACTAAGCAGGAGTAGGGTTTTACGCGTCCATCGCGGCCCGAACCTGGGTAAACCGCCCGTGTGCCCGCTTCGATCTGCTCTCCGCGCTCCCTCCGCCCCCCTCGCCGGACAACGAAAGGGGCTCCGGCCCCATAGGTGCTCGCGGGGGGACGCCCGTCCGCCCCGACATCTTTGGCGCGCCAGGTAGGGGGCAGGCGCCGAGGGGCAGCCCGCTCCTGCGGATCCCGGATCCGTCCAGTCGAAGCAGGTGTCCCCGGTAAGCCTTGCTCCGGCGAGCAGACCAGCAGTCTGAACGCTGAGGAACAGTCCGCTCCTGCAGATCCGAGGATCTGTCCAGTTGAAGCGGGGGTTCCCGACGAGCTTTGGCATTCCTTCCCACGGGCTCGTGCGCGGCCCTCCTCGAGTATCCACTCGCGCAGAGACTGGGCAAGAAGCAGCTGCTCCTTGAGGAGGCCCGCCTTCTGGCCGCTGGGCGAACGATTCGCCTCCAGCGAACTCTGCGCCGCTCTCGCGGCCGCGGAAGTTAGCGCCAGAAGTCACGAGAAAGGTGACCTCGTTCCCCCGGCGCGCCTCGCCCGCCGGGGTGCCGAACGAGTTGACGCCGACCGTGGGAAGAGTCTTTCCAGCGCGGTAGCCGGAACCTGTTTCCGCCAACCATCCCCTCTGCCCAAGTCTTGCCGCAGTTGCATGTGATCCTTGGCGCAGAGAGGGGCGCAGATCCCCGAGCATAGCTACGCCTAGCTCCGGAGGGTCGTGAGGCCCAGCCCCCTCACCTACCCCCAGGGTGGGCTGGATGCTGCCCAAGGAGGTTTTACCCCACCGGGCGGCAAGCAATAAGAAAAGATAAGTTGCCGGAGCTCGAGCAATTGCTCCTTTAATTTTTAAGAGTTATCTCCCTCGAACGACCGAGCCTGGGTTGAGAGGCCTGAGCGCGGAAGGACCGGCACGAGACTGGTTGCGCCCTCGTTTCGTTTCGAGTCCGCTCAACGACTCGAGTGTGCTACACCCCGAGTAGCGTCCTCACTTTGTTTCGAGCTCGCCCGGCACCCTAAGCGTGCTGCGACCGCAGTCGCACCGTTTACTTTGCCTCGAGCCTGCTCAACAATCTGAGTGAGCGGCAACCAGCCGCGGCGAGGTTTCTTGCCGGTGGCAGCCCCGCCAGCGGGTCGCTGACGTCCCGCACTCGGCACCCGTGGCAAGGCGGAGGCCTACGCCGGCAAGTCCCCGAAAGCGTAGGGCGGAAACAAACAAGGCGCCGGTCGAGTAGAGGGGATAACAGTGCGATGCATAGCCTAAGATAAAAAGTTATATTACAAAATGCCTTACTGCTGCCCTAACCAGCCGTTTCCGTGGCATATTTAACAGCGGCAGGGAAAGGGAGATAAAAGAAAGGGGCAGGCGGCCTAATCTACGCGGTCGCCCTCGATCCTCTTGACCCCGGCCGCCTTCTTGACGATAGGGGCGATGAGGGCCCGGATCCCCGTCAGGTCTGCATTCTCCGGCAAGGGCCTGAGGACATTGGTAAGCCTGATGTCGGGATTGCGGAAAACGATCTTCACCAGCACCCTCTCGAGGGCCCCGGAGATGGCCTCCCGCATCTCGTCGGCCCGCTCCTTCGGGAGCGACGTTCGGAGGTGCTGGAGCGCCTGCACCACCCCCTGGAAGAAGGAAGTGAGCTTGGCGCTGGGCGCGACGTCCTCGTCGGTGAGGGACTGGTGGCCCTCGATCCCCAGCAGCGTCAGCTCCTTGTCGATGGTGGCGGCGATGTCGACGAGGCCCTCGGTCCACCGCTCCACTGTATCCCCGAAGGTGTTCATTATGTCGCAGAAGAAATCAGAAAAAGGAGGGCAAAGACCGCAGTGGAAGAAGGCTGCGAAGAAATAATACCCGCCGGGGTAGTTGCCCTTGGCGGCGGCCGGATAGACTCGGGTGCGGGGATGCGCCTTGGTCTCCTCGGCCCAGAACAAGTAGTACTTGTTCCAGAGCTCCCGCGCGCCGAGCTTCGGCGCGAAGACGAGGTTCTGCTTCCGCAGCAAGGTGAGCATCGCCGCGTGCTCCGATTTCTCCTTCTTGGTTTTCTCCGCCCTCGCCTTCTCAGTCTTCGGGGCCATGGCGGGGGCGGCGAGGGGAGGGAGACGAAGAATCCGGTAGCTCCGCAAGTGCGCGCGAGCGGCGGAGGAAAAATGGAGGCGGAGCGCAGATGGGATCTCTGGAGAAGGGAGAGGACGCAGTAAGGGCGAAGGAGGGGAACCGCTCCCGCTTCCTCTGCCTTATATGGGGAAGGGGCGGACACTCCATTCTCGCCATCGAGAAATCGTGCGCGACGTGACGCGCGCCTGTGCGGTTCAGCCCCGCGCACGCCACCCACGCCACGCTCACCCCGCCCGCCCCGCCCCCACGGCGCCGCGGTAAGCGCGCGCCGCCTAGGGAAGGCGCGGCGGATGCGGAGTTAAGGAGCAGCGCGACCAAGGCCATGCGTGCCCGTGCACCGTTAGGGCCTGGCCCAACAACGCTCGGCACCATGTGTGGCCCAGGCCCGGGGGCTCCTGTCGGTGTACTAAAGTAGGGGTACCTTAGTACCCCAGACTTGTGCACGGGCAGTCGTAGCACCCCGCGGCAAGGCCCGCCCCGGAAGCGCCAAGAGAAGACCAAGCATTCAAGACAAGGCCCCCGGCAAGAGGAGCTTGCCGGGCCAAGAAGACAAGGCCCCCGGCAAGAGGAGCTTGCCGGGCCAAGAAGGCAAGACCCCGGCAAGAGGAGCTTGCCGGGACGACTGGGCCCATGTAAGGCCATCCAGGAACAAAGTATAACGAGACAGAAGATCGAGCCCCCGACAAGAGGAGCTTGTCGGGAAGGCCGAACCCAGGCACCACAAGAGAAGCCCGCCGTGGCGCGCCAAGCGCCCCGGCAAGGCCTGATAGCTGGCGCGCTATCAGGCACAGGAAGACGACCCCCGCGGCAAGCCACTTGCCGCGGCAAGATCGCCACCTCAAGACTGCGCTCCAGCTCGCCCGCCACGCGTCGCTCCGGGGCTTCCCCCGAGGGCACGTGGCGAGGCACCGCGCAGCCTGGGGCATGCGGTGGCATGCAGCCGCCATCGTGGCGAACGGTGGTGCACCTAACGGTCCGCCTCGGTGCTGTCCGGGCGACCGTGACGGGCATTTAATGACCTTGTCCCCTACCGTCAGAAGTAGGTATGATAACACTGTGCCGCACTGTAGCACCACCGTTCCCGCACTATTACAGCTACCACCCCTTTTACGCTTTTACCCCTTTCTCTTACGTTGACACCTGTCGGTGACCCCTTTGCGCTATAAAAGGAGGCCCGTGTGCAACGTAGAGGGGGTTCGGGGTTCCGCAAGGGTTCCGGGGTTCGGAGACTCGACATCCAGACGGCCATACGCTCGGTGCAGCTAGCTCCCCAAGCTCCCGAGCTCCCCAGTTCAATACAACTAAGCAGGAGTAGGGTTTTATGCGTCCATCGCGGCCCGAACCTGGGTAAACCGCCCGTGTGCCCGCTTCGATCTGCTCTCCGCGCTCCCTCCGCCCCCTCGCCGGACAACGAAAGGGGCTCCGGCCCCATAGGTGCTCGCGGGAGGACGCCCGTCCGCCCCGACAAAAAGCGATGTGGCTGCCCTAAAGGCGGTTGAGGAGCTAAAGGCCGAATAGGCTGCTCACTGCCAAAGCAAGGAGGAGATGGCCAAGATGGCTGTGAAGTTGAAGAACGCTGCTGACTATTGCAAGCTTCTTGAAAAGGAAGACCAGGCGAAGAAGACAGACCTGGAGAAGGCCACGATGGCGGCCAAGGATACTCGTTCTGCAATGAGAGCGGTGAAGGAGGAGTTGCGTCAAGCCGGAGATATCGCGGCTGGGAAGCCCTTTATGCTGCGGATGAAATTCAGAGATCCTAAATATGCTCCTTTGGACCGGATGTGGAGTTCTGCGGACGCATATCTGGATTTAGCGGCGAGTGCTGCTGATGCGGCCGAACACTTCCGAGATCAAAAGGATCGTGAAGTGGAAAAGCTGTTCTGGTCACAATTTAACGATCCAGAGTGTCCGCTTCCATTGACTGATCGGCTGGCCGAATGGGCCGAGCTGAATAGATTGTCCGGACTTGCCATGAGATATGTCATGGATCATCTGTAGCCGGAAAGGCCGAAGCCGAACGGTTATTTTAGCTTGGTGCAACATTTCCTTGGTGCGGTGCCACATATCAACGTGATGAAGAGGTCAGCATGTGTGGAGGGTGCGCGGATGGCCCTTGCCCATGTCAAGACATACTGGGCAGAGATGGAGGCCACCGCCATTGCAGCCCAAGATTCGGACGAAAGCCGAGTACCTGCCGAGCACTAATTTCAAGAAGTTCTGGAGGGCGCTCGTTCGATAGAGGCACAGTGCTCGAAGAATATTATGTTCTAATAACATGTATTCTCATTGAAAACATTGTTTTGCTGAAATGTAAATGCTATTTTATACTTGTGCCTGCAAGAATTATAATACCTCATGTGCGGCCGTTTATGTATATATGTATATAACCTGAAAGATGGCAGTCGTCGGCTTCAGCCCCCACGCTTATAATGCGGGGGTGTTCGCAGAAGACGCATTTTCACACTTGATCCAACGTCTTGGTCCATTAAGGAGGTGATAGCACAGCGAACTAGGCAATTGGACTATAATGCTTTATCACTTTCACTTAGCCATAGGAGTTTGACAGTGGGGTTACTATATAGCCCCTGATGGCGCCGCGCTCACCCGAATTCGGGGCGCGTGTGTGCCTGGCCCGGAAACGGCCCTTCGTTAAGGTGGAGGATTCCCGAAGATTCCTCTAGGTCATCGAGTGGTTGACTAGTCTCACGCTATATCATGATAGTCAGTTTTCGGCTTTCTCTACTGAGGTGCTCGCCTGGCTGAACCGGGGCACAATCACAGTAGTTCTCTTGGTGCCGCCTTAGCCGATAGAGAGGAACGTAAGGCAGCAAAACACAGGAGCTGGGAAAACCCAACATTTGACCAAAGACATGATTCGGAGCTGATGCATATAAGGCCAAACTCACGACGCCGAACACTCCCTAAGGTATTCGGTCGTTGTGATTTTAAATGGGCTGAACAACGCCCTTTGTAATAAGCCCCTGGTGACCAGGTACATGCAATATTCTGACATGGCCACATGCCAAGACGCCAGCCTCCTTCTCGGCGATGCAGAGAATCCGGGGGATGTGTATCAACAAGAGACAGTAAAAAAGGTTTACGCAGGGTCTTAATCTGAAAAGAATCCTTGGAACGGGTCCCTGCTGCACGTCTGCGCATGTGTCTCCATTGTGCCGTATCCTGGACGGGTGTAGCACGATGGTCATCTGTAAAAGAGAGGAACCTAGTTGAAAAAGTAGTCGTGCAAAATGTATGTTGTACTAAATAAACAAAGTATAATTCAAGATGGGTAAAATTGAGCCTTATTGTTGCTTGTTTACATGCGCGGAGCCCCTTGTATTGGGGTATATGGCCATCAAACCTTTATTAATTATACGATTATGCCGGACTCGTCTAGCCGTGTCTGTGGTCTTAACGACCCGTTAGATGTTGTGGTTGGTGAGGCTGTTTTAGTGTGTGGCTGCCAAGGCAGGCGCACTGTCTTCCGCGCGCAAGAAGCGCTCAATATTGCCCTTTAATGAAATGATGCCACGTGGGTCGGGCATCTTAAGCGTGAGAGACGCATAATGCGGTATTGCGTTAAAGCGAGCGAAAGCTTCGCGCCCGAGTAGTGCTTGATAACCACTTCTGAATGGAGCGATGTGGAAGGTTAGATTTTTGCTCCGAAAGTTATCGGGGGAGCCGAACATAACTTCCAGTAGGAGGGATCCCGTGCAATGGGCTTCTGGGCCAGGCGTTACTCCTTTGAAGGAAGTATTGCTATGGCTAATTTTTGTTGGGTCAATCCTTGTTTTGCAGACTGCGTCCTGATATATAAGGTTTAAACTACTGCCGCCGTCCATCAGGACTCGTGTAAAGTGGTATCCATCAATTATTGGGTCTAACAACAAGGTAGCCCATCCTGCGTGCCGGATACTTGCAGAGTAATCCCGATGGTGGAAGGTGATCGGTCTGGACGACCAGTGGCGGAACTCCGTTGTGATAGGACGTGATATGTCTCCAACGTATCTATAATTTTTGATTGCTCCATGCTATATTATCTACTGTTTTGGACTATATTGGGATTTATTTTCCACTTTTATATTATTTTTGGACTAACCTATTAATTGGAGGCCCAGCCCAGAATTGCTGTTTTTTGCCTATTTCAGTGTTTCAAAGAAATGGAATATCAAACGGAATCCAAACAGAATAATCCTTTCTGGAACGTGATTTTCTTCCCGAATATGACCCAGGAGACTTGGACCCTATGCCAAGGAAGCTGCGAGGTGGGCACGAGGTAGGGGGGCGCGCCCTATACCACCACGCACGCCCCCCACCCTCGTGGGCCCACCGAGGCTCCACCGACGTACTTCCTCCTCCTATATATACCCACGTACCCCCAAACGATCAGAACAGGAGCCAAAAACCTAATTCCACTGCCGCAATTTTCTGTATCCATGAGATCCCATATTGGGGCCTGTTCCGGAGCTCCGCCGGAGAGGGCCGTCATCACGGAGGGCTTCTACATCATCATAGCCTCTCCGATGAAGTGTGAGTAGTTTACTTCAGACGTTCGGGTCCATACTTATTAGCTAGATGGCTTCTTCTCTCTTTTTGGATCTCAATACAATGTTCTCCCCCTCTCTTGTGGAGATCTATTCGATGTAATCTTCTTCTTTTTGCAGTGTGTTTGTTGAGACCGATGAATTGTGGGTTTATGATCAAGTCTATCTATGAACAATATTTGAATCTTCTCTGAATTCTTTTATGTATGGTTGGTTATCTTTGCAAGTCTCTTTGAATTATCCGTTTGGTTTGGCCGACTAGATTGGTAGTTCTTTCCATGGGAGAAGTGCTTAGCTTTGGGTTCGATCCTGCGGTGTCCTTTCCCAGTGACAGAAGGGGCAGCAAGGCACGTATTGTATCGTTGCCATCAAGGATAACAAGATGGGGTTTATTTCATATTGCATGAATTTATCTCTCTACATCATGTCATCTTGCTTAAAGCGTTACTCTGTTTTTAACTTAATACTCTAGATGCATGCTGGATAGCGGTCGATGAGTGGAGTAATAGTAGTAGATACAGAATCGTTTCGATCTACTTGTCACAGACCTGATGCCTATATACATGATCATGCCTAGATATTCTCATAACTATGCTCAATTTTGTCAATTGCTCAACAGTAATTTGTTCACCCACCGTAGAAAACTTATGCTCTTGAGAGAAGCCACTAGTGAAACCTATGGCCCCCGGGTCTATTCTCATCATATCAATCTCCATCACTTTAATCTTGTTTTGCTTTTTTACTTTGCCTTTTACTTTTCACTTTGCATCTTTATACCAAAAATACCAAAAATATTATCTCTATCGGATCTCACTTTCGTAAGTGATCGTGAAGGGATTGACAACCCCTAATCGCGTTGGTTGCGAGTTGCTATCGATTTGTGCAGGTAGGAGGGACTTGAGCGTGGCCTCCTACTAGATTGATACCTTGGTTCTCAAAAACTGAGGGAAATACTTACGCTACTCTGCTACATCATCCTCTCCTCTTCGGGGAAAACCAACACAAGCTCAAGAGGTAGCAAGAAGAATTTCTGGCGCCGTTGCCGGGGAATCAACGCAAAAAGTCAACATACCAAGTACCCATCACAATCCCTATCTCTCGCATTACATTAGTTGCCATTTGCCTCTTGTTTTCCTCCCCCCACTTCACCCTTGTCGTTTTATTCGCTCCCTCTTTCTCCTTCTCCTTCTCCTTCTCCTTCTCCTTCTCCGTTTGCCTTTTTCTCACTTGCCTTTTGTTTGCTCGTGTGTTGGATTGCTTGTTTGTCGCGATGGCTCAAGATACTACCAAATTGTGTGACTTCACCAATACCAACAATAATGATTTCCTTAGCACTCCGATTGCTCCTCTTGCCAATACTGAATCTTGTAAAATCAATACTGCTTTGTTGAATCTTGTTATGAAAGATCAATTCGCCGGCCTTCCTAGTGAAGATGCCGCTACTCATCTCAATAGCTGCGTTGATTTATGTGATATGCAAAAGGAAAAAGATGTCGATAATGATGTCATTAAATTGAAGCTATTTCCTTTTTCGCTTAGAGATCGTGCTAAAGCTTGGTTTTCCTCTTTGCCTAAAAATAGTATTGATTCTTGGAACAAGTGCAAAGATGCCTTTATCTCTAAGTATTTTCCTCCCGGTAAGATCATCTCTCTTAGAAACGATATTATGAATTTTAAGCAACTTGATCATGAACATGTTGCACAAGCTTGGGAGAGAATGAAATTAATGATACGTAATTGCCCTACTCATGGTTTAAATTTGTGGATGATTATACAAAAAATTTATGCCGGATTTAATTTTGCTTCTAGAAATCTTTTAGATTCGGCCGCGGGAGGCACTTTTATGGAAATCACTTTAGGAGATGCTACTAAACTCCTAGGTAATATTATGGTTAATTATTCTCAATGGCATACTGAAAGATCTTCTAATAAAAAAGTACATGCGATAGAAGAAATCAATGTTTTGAGTGGAAAGATAGATGAACTTATGAAATTATTTGCTACTAAGAGTGTTTCTTCTGATCCTAATGATATGTCTTTGTCTTCTTTGATTGAGAATAACAATGAATCTATGGATGTGAATTTTGTTGGTAGGAATAATTTTGGTAACAACGCGTATAGAGGGAATTTTAATCCTAGGCCATATCCTAGTAATCCTTCTAATAATTATGGAAGTTCCTAGAAAAACTCTTATGGAAATTATAATAATATGCCCTCTGAATTTGAGAATAGTGTTAAAGAGTTTATGAATTCACAAAAGAATTTTAATGCTTTTCTTGAAGAGAAATTGCCTAAAGTTGATGACTTGGCTAGGAACGTTGATAGAATTTCTCTTGAGGTTGATTCTTTAAAGCTTAGATCTATTCCTCCTAAGCATGATATTAATGAGTCTCTCAAAGCTATGAGAATTTCCATTGATGAGTGCAAGGAAAGAACCGCTAGGATGCATGCTTCCAAAGATGCCTTTATTAAAGCATGTTCTTCCAATTTCTATGAAAATCAAGATGAAGAACTAAAAGTTATTGATGTGTCCCCTATCAAATCTTTGTTTTGCAATATGAATCTTGATGAAACTGAATATGATCTTCCTTTACCTAGAAGGCGTTCCAAAAATCCAGAGTATTTAGATCTTTTTGATGAAATTGATGAAAGTGGGATTGAAAGAAATAAAAATTTAGATGTTGCTAAACCCACTTTATTGGATTTCAAGGAATTTAATTATGAAAGTTTCTCTTTGATTGATTGTATTTCCTTGTTGCAATCCATGCTAAATTCTCTGCATGCTTATAGTCAAAAGAAAGCCTTCACCGAACATATTGTTGATGCCTTGATGCAATCTTATGAAGAAAAACTTGAGTTGAAAATCTCTATCCCTAGAAAACTCTATGATGAGTGGGAACCAACTATTAAAATTAAAATTAAAGATCATGAGTTTTATGCTTTGTGTGATTTGGGTGCTAGTGTCTCCACTATCGCCAAAACTTTGTGTGATTTGCTAGATTTCCGTGATCTTGATGATTGCTCTTTAAACTTACATCTCGCGGATTCTACTATTAAGAAACCTATGGGAAGGATTAATGATGTTCTTATTGTTGCAAATAGGAATTATGTGCCCGTAGATTTCATTGTTCTTGATATAGATTGCAATCCTTCTAGCCCTATTATTCTTGGTAGACCATTCCTTAGAACGGTTGGTGCGATTATTGATATGAAGGAAGGGAATATTAGATTCCAGTTTCCATTAAAAAAGGGCATGGAACACTTTCCAAGAAAGAAAATAAAATTTCCATATGAAACCATCATGAGAGCCACTTATGGATTACCTTTCAAAGATGGCAATACTTAGATCTATCCTCGCTTTTATGCCTAGCTAGGGGCGTTAAACGATAGCGCTTGTTGGGAGGCAACCCAATTTTATTTTTTGTTTTTTGTGTTTTTCTTCTGTTAGGGAATAAATAACCCATCTACCTTCTGTTGGATCTGGTTTTGTGTTTTAATTAGTGTTTGTGCCAAGCTAGACCTACTGGATCTTCTTGGATGCACTACTAGAAAAAGGGCTATAGGTGGGATTGACACTAATGGCGCACCAGATAGGTGGTGCGCCATTAGTATATACTAATGGCGCACCACAATCTGGTACGCCATTAGTGTTGAAAGTACTAATGGCGCACCTTGCCTAGGGTGCGCCATTAGTATCCTAATTTTTTTTGAACTAGCGCGTCTGTCCAAACATACTAATGGCGCATCCTGGCACGGTGCGTCATTACTAGTTGTAACTAGTAATGGCGCACTAGTACCAGAGTGCGCCACTAATGCTGTTTTTTAATTATATTTTTTATTCCTTTTGTTGGAAAACTACTAATGGCGCACTGTCCCACCGTGCGCCATTACTAGTTCAAACTACTAATGGCGCACCGTTGGAGAGTGCGCCATTAGTATGATTTTTTTTCATTTTTTCGCAAAACTACTAATGGCGCATCATATAGAGGTGCGCCATTAGTAACCTGGATTACTAATGGCGCATTTACTGCTGGTGCGCCATTAGTAAGTGGTCAGCAACAAGATATTTTGGGCAGCCTCTCCTACCCACACTCACTTTCTCCCCACTCCATTCTCTCCACCTTCTCCTTATCTCGGGTGCCTCCTCTTTTTCACCTCATTTCCACCATAGATTCATTGAAATTAAGT
This sequence comes from Aegilops umbellulata, assembly GCA_032464435.1. NCBI lineage: Eukaryota > Viridiplantae > Streptophyta > Magnoliopsida > Poales > Poaceae > Aegilops > Aegilops umbellulata. The sequence continues at coordinate 400,890,045 of CP136057.1, forward strand.
GGTTAAATTACCTTGTTTTGATAGGTAAGTAAGGGGGGAAGCTATATTTATGTTGTTCTCCCTACAACAATTTGCACATGCACTTTTTATGGCCTAGCTAGATCTATGTATGTTCATGGTGTTGCATATGTTTGTGGTGTTGCATATGTGTTTGTGTTTGGAGGTGTACCGGTATTTGAAATGCGATAGTTGCCAATATTTTGCCGGAATGTTGATTCATTTCCGTTTCGGCGATAATTTTGGCATTAAGCATTCTTTTTGGTCCTATTTTTAGGGAAAGTCATGCCAAATTTTTTCTTGGTTCTAAAATATCGTTTTGCTCTACTCGGCAGGCAACCATGGTCCGCACGATGACCGAAGGCATCGTGAATAGGTTTTTGAGGTCCGCGAAGGCCGAGATGCTTCAAAAGAATGAGACGGAGATAAGATGTCCGTGTCGAAGATGCAAGCTGGAGAGCCTTATTGCGGACCCGGATTCCGGGCAGGTGCGGGACCACCTGCTTTTGCGTGGTTTCATGGATGGCTATCGGTGGCAAGGTGATGAAGATGACTACGAAGTCATCCATGGGGGTCGGGCAAGAAATGAGGAAGGGCAGCAAGGCAACCACCGCGGCTCGGGCGGGCGAGAAGGCGAAGAATCCCCAGGAGATGCTCACGACGGTGATGCTGTACACAGTCATCATGTAGAAGATGCAGGACATGATGATGAGGAAGATGGCGCCGGAGCAGACGACGGACATGATCATGAAGATGATGATGCCGGCGGAGCATACGATGGTGGACCATCGATGGGCTGGGTGCAGGACCCTTATATTCAAGAGCTGCTTCTCAAGCAGATGGATAACGCAAGAGCCGCCGCCCGAGAGAAAGCCAAGGTGGATCAACTTGAGTTAGACGCGGTTACTCCATTGTATGAAGGATGCAGGCCCGAGGATACCCGCCTGAAAGTAACGCTCATGGCTCTGGAGATGAAGGTAAAACACAAAATGACCGACGCATGCTTCGACGAGAACATGTCATTCTGGCACGAACGTCTTCCAAAGGGGAACAAGTGCCCGACCAGTTTGGAGGAGGCGAAGAAAATCGTGTGTCCTATGGATTTACCGCACGTGAAATACCATGTCTGCATGAACAATTGCATCATTTATCGGGACGAGCACGCGGAGTCTACCATATGTCCGGTGTGCGGCGTCACTCGATACAAGAAGAGGAAGAAAGCTCCTCGAAGAGTGGTGTGGTACTTTCCGATCACTCCTCGTCTGCAGCGGTATTTCACGGATCCTAAGGTAGCAAAGCTCCTGCGTTGGCACACGGATAGGGAGGAGAAGAAGCGAGAAGATGGCGCAAATGATCCGGAGATAGATAAAAAAGACAAGATGCTGAGTCACCCTAAGGATGCGAGCCAGTGGCAAGCGTTGAATTTTGAATACCCAGAATTTGGGAAGGATCCAAGGAACATCGTGCTGGGCACGAGCACCGATGGAGTCAATCCGTTTGGCAGCCAGAGAAGCACACATAGCACCTGGCCTGTGTTTGTGTGGATGTACAACCTTCCCCCCTGGTTGTGCATGAAGAGGAAGTACATTCACATGAGTATGCTAATTGAAGGGCCGAAACAACCAGGGAACGACATCAATCTGTATCTAGGGCTGCTGAAGGAGGAGCTAGACACGCTGTGGAAAACACCAGCCAATACGTGGGACGCCGCAGAGAAAGAATATTTCCCTATGAGAGCCGCACTGCTCACGACGGTGCACGACTATCTCGGTTACGGATATCTCGCGGGGCAGGTAGTCCACGGATTTTCTGGATGCGTACGGTGCATGGATGACACAACGTATCACCAGCTAGATAGAGATCCCGGGTCTTCGAAAACCATGTTCATGGGACATCGAAGGTGGCTTCGCGACGATGACCCATGGAGGACACGCAAGGATCTGTTCGATGGTGAAACCGAACCCCGAAAACGCCCGTGTACGAGGAGCGGCGAGGAAATAGACAAGTTGTTGAAAAATTGGAAAGACTGCCCACTGCTGGGAAAGAAGCAAAAGGCGCCAGAGCCGGGAAAAAAGCGAAAGGCGCCAGAGCCGCTGCTGAAGGTATGGAAAACGAGGTCTGTTTTCTGGGACTTGCCGTACTGGAAGATCCACCGTGTGTCTCACAGCCTTGATGTCATGCATATCACGAAGAACGTGTGCGAGAGTCTGCTTGGTACCATGCTCAACATGCCAGAGAGGACCAAAGATGGGCCGAAAGCAAGGGCAGACTTGAAATCAATGGGCATCAGGCAGGAGCTTCACGCTATATATGATTATGATGATGATGATGATGATGATGATGATGATGATGATGAGGCGAAGCAGGACACAGAAAGTCGTCTCAAAGGCAAAAAGGCCAAGAAGACCGGAAATGACTACCCTCCCGCGTGCTTCACTCTAAGTCAGGAGGAGATCGAGCAGTTTTTCACCTGCCTCCTAGGAGTAAAACTTCCTTATGGTTACGCGGGGAAGATAAGAAGATACCTAGACCCAGCGAAGCAGAAGTTCAGCGGGATGAAGTCTCACGACTGTCACATGCTGATGACGCAGATACTTCCAGTTGCAATCCGTGGGATCATGGACGCGCACGTCCGTGAAACGCTATTTGGCCTATGCAACTTCTTCAACGTCATCTCTCGGAAGTCGATTGGCGTGAGGCAACTCAGAAGGCTACAGGAAGAGATCGTGGTGATACTATGCGAGCTTGAGATGTACTTCCCGCCCGCATTCTTCGACGTTATGGTGCATCTGCTGGTCCATATAGTGGAGGATATCATCCAACTTGGGCCGATGTTCCTGCACAGCATGATGCCGTTCGAAAGGATGAATGGTGTCATCAAAGGATACGTTCGCAACATGTCACGTCCAGAGGGAAGCATAGCCAGGGGCTTTCTGACCGAAGAGTGCATCTCGTACTGCACCAATTATCTAGGCATCGAGAACCCCGTTGGTCTGCCCGTCAACAGGCACCTCGGCAGGCTCACTGGATGGGGTCACCGTGAGGGTCGCCGCGAAATGCATGTCGACTTCGAGGGTCGACTCGCCGACTTTGAAAGAGCAAACCTAGTCGCGCTACAACACATAGACGTGGTCGATCCTTGGGTGGTAGAGCACAAAACCTTTATTAAGAAGACGTACAATGACCGAGGCCAATAGAGGACGGACGGAGATATACTCAAAGAGCACAACTCATGTTTCACGCGTTGGTTCAAGCAGAAGCTTCTGTCGTACCCTTTTCATGAGGATTCTTCCGCGGAAGAACAACTCATATTCGCCTTGTCACAGGGCGCCGAGCACAACCTGATGACCTATGAGGCGTACGATATCAACGCCTACACATTCTACACCGAGGCCAAGGACATGAAGAGCGATGGTTATCAGAACTCCGGGGTAACGATGGAATCCTACACCGGTAACAACAAGGACAGATACTACGGAAGGATCGAGGAGATCTGGGAGCTGAGCTACGCTGGAGAGAAGGTCCCGATGTTCCGTGTCAGATGGGCCAAGAGCGTCCTAAAAGAAGACCGGTATTTCACCACCATGGTTATACCCGAAGCCAAATCCAAGACCGCGGGCGCAAACATCACCGCGAAAAATGAGCCATGGGTACTGGCTTCCCAAGTGGACCAATGCTTCTTCATTACCGACCCATCAAAGACCAGTCGTGTTGTCGTGAGGAGAGGCAAAAGGAAGATCATCGGAATGGATGGAGTAGCCAATGAGCAAGACTTCGACAAGTACGGCGACCCGAGGATCGAACATGACGACGATGATGAAGTAGCAGCATACACCACAAGAAGAAGCAGGACCACCCTACCTAAAGGACGTCCGTTCCACAGAAGAACTCCATTTGCGAAAAAGAAGGGCAAGAAGATTGTTAACAGATAGCTAGCTAAGATCGATTGTATTTAAATCGTAGCCTTCATTTCTCGATTGTATTTCATGGGCACTTTTTAAACTATCATGAATATTTTTAAATTTCATGGACACTCGATCTCGATCCCCCTCCATCTCGATCGCTATCCCACCTCGCCAGATCCGGTCCCCCTCGCCGCCGAGCACCCCCCGGTCCACCGGCCGCCGCCGCCGACCCCCCGCACCCTCGATTCCCCTACTCAACCGCCGCCGCCGACCCCCCGCACCCCTCCCCTACTCAAATGCCGCCACCGACCCCCCGCACCCCTCCCCTACTCCACCGGCATTACTGTTTGATGATATTTTTTAAAAAATTATTACTGTCTTATAAAAAAATTACTGTTATGATTTAAACAAGTTTGAACATATTTAAACACAAATAAGTATCAAACAGCATTTTAAATGCATAAAAAAAATTGTGGAGCCTGGGAATCGAACCCAGGACCTCCTAGTGTGAGAACAGGCACCTGACCAGTCGAGCTAGTAGAGGGGAGTTGATGTGGATAAGGTCAGGTGTGAGATAACCTGTTGGCTCGAGCGGAAATAAAAAAAATACTAATGGCGCACCAGGTCGAGGTGCGCCATTAGCATGTATATACTTATGGCGCACCGAGGGGTGGTGCGCCATTAGTATTGTGCCCCCATCCATACTGCCAACCGGGCTCACACCTATCCCCTCTCTCTCCCTCGCCCTCGCCCTTGATCCCCTTCCCCTCTCCTCTCCCGACGCCGCTGCCCCGCCGCCTCGACGCCGCCCCGCCGCCTTGCCCCTGCGCCCACCGCCGCCTGAGGCCCCGACGTCGGCGCCGCTCTCCCCGCGGGACTCCACCCCCGCCGCCCCCGCGCCCTCCAAACGGGATCGGCCGCTGCTCGACGCGCTCCCCAGCGTCCGCGCCTTCCGTGCCGACCTCCGCTCCGGCGACGGGCTCGAGGCCGTCTCCACGTCCTTCGGCCAGGTACTTGCACCCCCTCCCCATCCCGGGAGCGCCCCATTCCGTCCTGGTTACTGCTGCCGTAGCGCTGCCGTGTGTACTACTACTGTCTGACCATGAATGGCATTTCGCCCAACACCTCCTTCGCCAAGCTGCAGCCGGCCGGCACTGCGAGTGTTTGCTCACTTGGTTTCTCAGCAGAACCGCTACATGACTGGTCAGTGCGCGTGCCTAACCAGCGCCGCGGTCCATGGCCCGATGGCGTCGCGGCAAATTCGTAGACGGAGACAGCGTCGCCGTTCGCCATCCTCTGCGGATTCACGCTCTTCTGTCGCACTTTACTTGCACACGAACATTCAGCCTAGCACTATTAGCGTTATCTCGACCCGGACGAGCAGTTGGCTCAAGTTGTCTGCTACCTCTGGTTCAGGGTTGCAACACAGACTACAAAGAACATTGTAACATGCAGGCCAATAGTCAAGTTTCTCTTTGATAAGTTTGTAGTAATGTTGTTGCCTTTAGGTTCCCAACTAGTTTGATTGTTTTGTAGCTGGGAGAAACGGTTCAGTTTGACTGCAATGCACGATTTTAAAGAATTTTTACAGTATTTTTGCTGCTTTCACTCTTATTAGTGGGTAACGGTATTTTGTATGCATAAATGTGCACCACCTGGGATAATGATTTTACAGTGAACTCAACCATCTGATCTGCTTTTGTGTTACAAATAGAAAAATGCTGAAATTGTGATGGCCATGCAAGTTTGCAACCACACTGAAGCACAATCTTTTTTACTTGTTATGCTTTACTCAACATGGCTATGGTGGTATGTAGGCTTTTTGCTGGATACAACAAAGCAATCAGAGTGTTTGACGTTCATCGGCCTGGTAGAGATTTTGAGCAATACCCTTTGCTTAAAGGGGGTGAAGGGCCAACTGGTAAGTGAAAGTTCCACTGGTTTACTTAGTACTTACTATGCTTCAAGACAGCATATGACTTCAGTTGGGGTTTGAAACAGAGAAATGCGCTAATGTTGATTTAATCTGCATGCAACTTTGGTTCTCTGTTTAAGGATTCACCAAGAAAGAAAGAAATTACTTTCCATCACATGAATTAAAATTTAATGTTCATGACCTATTAAGTTTACCAATGATTTTTTGTTTGATGAAACTGTGAGTAACAATGTCAGTTTATTACCACAATACTGATGAATGAAATCTTGAGATAGTATTCATTTTCGTTATTATTTTTGCATAATCAAACTCCAAAGTAACTTTGTGCCAGGACCTTGTTTTTCCTCCTATATTATTTTTCTACAGAACTTTGCATTAGAACTTCGGAAGGACTTTCACTATTAAAAATCAGGCTATAAATTGTGACTAGGACAAGTAGTTTAAACATAAATACATTTTTCATGCAGACTGAAAGATTCTGCACAAATGCTAATTGTAGATATCTCTTGACTTGTTTTTATCAGTTCAAGTTTTGGCTAATATTGATGAATATGCTTTATTATCATGTTCCCATGGCTCATTGGACAGAGATTTAAGCAAGTAGCACATTGCCTTGTCCACCTGGGATAATGGTTTTGCAGGTACCCCAAGAGGCCCTTGAGTTTGCCGGAATGTTGATTAACTTCCGTTCCGGCAAATTCGGGTACTCCATATGTCCTATTTTCAGCAAAGGTCATGCTGAAATTTTCCGTGAATTTTAGCATGACTTTGCTAAAAATAGGACATATGGGGTACTTGTGACTAATGCATGGGCCGGGGTATCTTAGTAGTTAATTAAGTAGGATCAAGTGCCCCGGCGTACTTGTGACTAATGCATGGCTTTTAGGGTGCCTCGGTGTCGATAAAAACCGAAATGATGAAAGCTTAGGCTTTTAGGGTGCCTCGGCGTCGAAAAACCCTCAATGATAAAAGCTTAGATTTTAGGATGCCTCGGTGTCGACAAACCCTAAATGATGAGACCATGATCTTGTTCCTTGATAATAACCAACTTTTTGACCAAACTTTGTTTCTATTTAGAGAGAAACATGGCCCACAACGATGAGGCCGGGGGTTCGGGCGGCAAGGCATTCTGGGAGCTGTCCCAGGAGATGGAGGAACAACCTCACTTGTATGAGGACACCGCCTTCCCCACCGATCCTGAGACCACTGATGGTGCCGCCGAGGATGACCCCACTGATGCCACCACTGATGGTGCCGCCGAGGATGCCACCACTGATGATGGCGGCGCACGCACAGATGGCAGCCAGAAGAGGCAACAGAAGGACCGGCGCCCGACCGTGCTCCGCACCCTCAAGGAGGAAGTTACTGAAGTGGACTCCGACGGGAATCCAACGGCGCCCGCACGAATAGTCAAGGGGTACTCGCTTCAGCTCGGGTGCATTCTCCGGAGCACCGTCTCGATCAACACTGAGAACCTGAGGCATCCTGACCGAGGGAATTTGCGCAACCTCCTCTTCACGAAGCTGCACGAACGATACAAGTTCCCCGCTGAATTTGAAAACACAAGCCTCAAAGGGAATAAAGTGAACAATGCTGCCCTCACGAAGATGAGCAAGGCCCTGTCTACCTGGAAAAGCAATGTGAAGAGAATGATCGAGAAAGGTGAGCGTTATGAGAAGATCAAGGAGAAAAATCCTTCGATCACCGAAGATGACTACAACGACTTCAAGATCAATTGCTCGAGCACCGCACACTCCCAATCAAGTCAGTGGGGGAAAGAAATGCGGGAGCTGAACTTAGGGGAACACACACTCGGTCCCGACGGTTATAGAGTGGCGGAGCCTATATGGGACAACGAGGAGGCGGACCGTGCCGAGCAAGGCCTACCGCCCCTCTTCGATAAATACGGTGACAAGCAGACCAGGAACTATGTCCGGGCCCGGTACAAGAAGGACCCAAAAACAAAGGAGCTTACCACGGATCCGAAGACCAGGGCGCTTGAGCTTGTTCTGGTAAGGAATACACCCCCGCGTAATTAGCTCCATATGGTTGCATTCTAATTAATGAAGCCAAATTTCTAAATGGTTCACATTCCTTCCGCAGGTGACAGAAAGCAGTAGCGCGGGGTCGACTAAGAGCAACCCTTGGGACACCACTCTAAATAGGGCGTTGAATGTAATGAAGAACAAGGATAAGCTCAGTAAGCCGACGTCAGCTGGTCGTGTGGCCGGCAAAGGCTTGTCAACAAAATGGGGATCATACTATAACACTGGTGGACGAAAGGAGAAAAAGACCAGCTCGGAAAGCCAGGCGCGCGAGGTTCAAGAACTCAAGGCACAGGTGGCGCGGATTCCGGAGATTGTCCAAGAGCAAGTGCAACAACAACTCGGAGCGACGATCACCGCCATTGTGCCTACCTTGATCCAGGGGTTGAGTGCGTGGATTGCGGGCGGCCAACAGGGGCCGCCCCCGATTCCTAGCTTCACGGCCAGCAACTCGCAGAACGCGATGGCGGGGCCATTGGTGTCTCCGACGGAGGCGGCATTGGTGTCTCCGACGCCGGCACGGGAGCTTAATGCACCCGGGTGTACGCCGGCCGGCACCTCTGCAGCAAGCGGCCCCTCCGTCAACTGCACGCCCGCCGTTGGCGGTGCCTCGACATCAGCCGAGCTCGACGCCATCATCACGGTAACTAATTAAGCTTCTCTCGACCGAGGACTTCATCTCCTTGCCTTTGACTGGGCATCCCTGACGCCCTACATGTTTTCGCAGGGCGCCGCCGATGTTCCGTGCACTCTCCTGCACTTCGTGAACAATGAGTTGGTCGATGTTGCCAAGGGCAAAATCGTTCAACCGGGCAACCCCTTGTTCCACGGTACCCAGATGCCACCCAACGTGTTTAGGGTTCAACTGGTTCGGGTGCTGCCAGGCTACGACGAGTTGTTACCTCCGATTCGACCCGTCGGGGCCGACGATGATGACGTGATGACCCTCAGCGCCTGCCTGAGCTGGCCCCTGCTTTGGCCGAAGAGCCAGATTCGTTTGGGGGCGGGGGACACCACCCCAAAGACAACACCGCCAGTCGTGCCGGCGCCAAGTCGGCCCCATGGCAAGACCGCCGCAACGGTGCCGGACATCCCTATGCCACTTGATCCAAACATGCATATGGCACAGGATCAAAACGACGACGACGACGACGATACATTTGCCAACGTCGATCGGTACTTTGCCGATCATGGGTACGATGGCGACTTCATGGGGCCTCCTTCTCAAGAACCCAACCCAACAAAAGACGTGCGCGATCTAGCTGGTACCACGGAGAAGCCAAGTTGCAACAGGCGTCGTCTGCCGTTCAGCTCTCAGGAGACGCCTCCAGCTGCCGACTTCACCGAGCCTCAGATAGGCGAGGTGAGAAATATTCTCAGCCCCAACACACTCAAGAAGGCGGTCTGTGAGCAGAACACGGTCCCATTACAGGAGAAGAAGAAGGCACGCAAAAGAAAGACTAACAAGGGTGCGGGCCAGCCGGCACCGAGTACGATCCGTGCTCAGGACAGGCCACCTTCACCTGAGGATTTAATGAGGAGGGTGCATGTGGCGGGTAGGCCGATGCTACCGAGAAATATGCTCGATGTTGTAGCCGGTGCTATGCGGAGTCTGCATGACAGTGTTCTTTCTTTGGAGAAGCGGCGTCTCAGAGAGAAGGATGTGGCATACCCGGTTTTCGTGGCCAAGGTGCCAGAGGGCAAGGGCTTTGTGGATAACTACATCGGGGGTACGATCGTCCTGCGGTTTGATGACATCCACGCTATGTTGAACCTTCATCCGCTGCACTACACCTTCGTTCGGCTATTTTCGTTGAGTATGGAGATGCGGATCATTCGCGACAAGACCCGGACATCATGATAGTCGACCCCTTCTACATGCGTGCCAAGATCTTGGGCAGCGCTGGGGACCGGCAAGTCGCGAGTTCTTACCTCGAAGGCGTCATTCTGGCAAACCCAGATAAGGATAACTTCCTCGTGCCTTACTTTCCCGAGTAAGTCCTCCCCTCAACCGCCCCGTAACATACGAATTCTTAGATTTCGATCGTTTTTCTTTTAACATTCCATGTTTTCTGTAGTGACACACATTGCACGCTCATCCTCCTAAGCCCCAAATATTCCATGGCCACGTAATTCGACCCAGACCGTCAGTCGAACGTAGACTACACAAATGTCAAGAAGGTTCTTGATGATGTTCTCCCCGGCTACGCCCAATCTGGAGGCACCTTCAACAGGCCTATTCGTAAGTACGGCAAGCACGTGTTCTCCCACAATACGACGTTCTGCTGCGTCAAGCAGCCGCCTGGCGGTCAGAAGGGTGCCTACTATGCCATCCATCACATGCGGGCGATCGTACGGGACCATCATCAACTTCTGCTACCGAGTAAACTCAAAGATTGGGCCGCGAGCGTGTCGGCAATCCAGGACGCGGACATCAGACAAGAATTCTTTAGCATCCAGTCGGAGTTTGCGGAAATCATCCATCAAGATGTCCTTCGTACCTCGGGGCAGTTCTACCTCAGAAATCAACCGTCCAACAGTGAGATAGACGGAATGCTACAAATGCAGGCTGACAACGCCCGTAATTTCATGACTCCCACGATAGACGGCGGCTTCATCCACGCTCCGGTCCCTTGAGTCGAGTCGAAAGCAGTGATGATGTGTCTAGTTCTGAAACATCGATTGGCTCATGTTGTAATTAAACTTTAATGAACTTGTAGTATGTCTCTTTGGTTTCGAGAGTCGTTCAACTTAGATGTAATTGATGCTATTAATGTCTTGCTTTTCTCTTCCGATCGTTCTGTTGCATACTTATATATTGCTTATGTATTGTCTGTGAATTGGTACTAACGTTTCGTTTCGCTAGTGCATAGCGATGCCGTCGTATGTCGTGTACAAGGGTAAGGTTCCCGGAGTCTACGACGACTGGGAGGAGTGTCGGAGACAGGTTCACCGATTCAGCGGAAACAGATACAAAGGGTACACCACTAGGGCCGAGGCCGAATCTAGATACGCCCGCTATCTAGCACGAGAGGGGAGGGAGCGTTGGAGGAACTGGATGAAGACGAGTTTCATCGTGATGATGCTCATCGTGATGACCGCAGCTCTCTTCTATGTGATGGTAGTTTAGATGATCGATATCGACTTGTAATGTGAAGACAAACTCGCTACTCGTGGTCTCGAGACTTGTAATATAATGTTCTATCTTTGTTCGGTCTTTTCAATTCGGAGACTAATGTGATGAATTGTATTTGGAGACTAATATGATGAAATGTATTCAGAGACTAATCTTCTATTGTATTCGATGAATCTGTTGTTGATGTGTGCTGTCTATATTTTGTCCAATTATACATTTTGTAACCTGTGCAAAAAAACAGAAAATTAAAAAATAAAAAAAAACCTAATATTCATACTAATGGCGCATCACATAACAGTGCGCCATTAGTATTCCAGAGGATACTAATGGCGCATCCTTAAGCAGTGCGCCATTAGTATGCCGAGGTTACTAATGGCGCATCGCCCTGTGGTGCGCCATTAGTATACCAAAGCACCTGGCTATACATGGCCCTGGGAGGCATACTAATGGCGCACCATGTCCTATACTAATGGCGCACCTGTGGTGAGCCATTAGTATACCAGATACTAATGGCGCATCAGTGGTGCGCCATTAGTAAGTATTACTAATGGCATGCTACTAATGGCGCACCACTAATGAGCCATTAATGGCCAAATTAGGTGCGCCATTAGTAGCCCTTTTTCTAGTAGTGATGATAGTTATTTGATATTGATGTAATTTCCAAAAACTTTGCGTTCAGTGCCCGAATTATTAAAAATCATCATAATGTGATAAAATACTTATTACAATTGCTTCTGATCAATAAACAAATTGTCTAGGTCGTCTAATTTTGGTAGATTTTTTGGAGTTCCAGAAGTTTGCGTTAGTTACAGATTACTACAGACTGTTCTGTTTTTGACAGATTCTGTTTTTCGTGTGTTGTTTGCTTATTTTGATGAATCTATGGCTAGTATTGGAGGGTATGATCCATAAAGAACTAGGAATACAGTAGGTTTAACACCAATATAAATAAAGAATGAGTTCATTACAGTATCTTGAAGTAGTCTTTTGTTTTCTTTCTCTAACGGAGCTCACGAGATTTCTATTGAGTTTTGTGTTGTGAAGTTTTCAAGTTTTGGGTGAATTCTTTTGATGGATTATGGAACAATGAGTGGCAAGAGCCTAAGATTGGGGATGCCCATGGCACCCCCAAGATAATCCAAGGACACCAAAAACTCAAAGCTTGGGGATGCCCCGGAAGGCATCCCCTCTTTCGTCCACTTCCATCGGTAATTTACTTGGAGCTATATTTGTATTCATCAACTTGATATGTGTTTTTCTTGGAGCGTCTTGTATTATTTGTGTCTTTGTTTGTTAGTGTGACACAATCATCCTTGATGTACACACCTTTGAGAGAGACATCTATGAATTAAAATTTGATAGAATACTCTATGTGCTTCACTTATATCTTTTGAGCTATGTAGTTTTGCTCTATGTGCTTCACTTATATCTTTTGAGCGTTATAATTTTGCTCTATGTTCTTCACTTAGATCTTTTAGAGAACGGTGGTGGTTTGTTTTAAAGAAACTATTGATCTCTCATGCTTGACTTAAATTATTTTGAGAGTCGTAATAGCATGGTAAATTGCTTAATATTAATATGCTCGGTATTCATGATTTGTGGAATTTTCTTTTGAGTGCGTTGAATACTAAGAAAAGATTGAAGTATGGTAATTGTTTTGAGATATGGAGGTGATAATATTAGAGTCATGCTAGTGGAAGTAGTTGTGAATTTAAAGAATACTTGCGTTGAAGTTTGTGATTCCTGTAGTATGCACGTATGGTGAACCGTTATGTAACAAAGTCGGAGCATGAAGTGTTTATTGATTGTCCTCCTTATGAGTGGGGGTCGGGGACGAGCGATGGTCTTTTCCTACCAATCTATCCCACTAGGAGCATGCACGTAATACTTTGCTTTGATAACTTCTAGATTTTTGCAATAAGTATATGAGTTCTTTATGACTAAGGTTGAGTCCATGGATTATACACACTTTTTCCCATCCTTCCACCATTGCTAGCCTCTCCAATACCACGCGCTTTTCGCCAGTATCATACACCCACCATATATCTTCCTCAAAACAGCCACCGTACCTACCTATCATGGCATTTCCATAGCCATTCCGAGATATATTGCCATGCAACTTTCCACTGTTCAGTTTATTATGACACGCTCCATCATTGTCATATTGCTAGCATGATCATGTAGTTGACATCGTATTTGTGGCAAAGCCACCATTCATAATTCTTTCATACATGTCACTCTTGATTCATTGCATATCTTGGTACACCGCCGGAGGCATTCATATAGAGTCATATCTTGTTCTAAGTATCGAGTTGTAATTGTTGAGTTGTAAGAAAAATAAAAGTGTGATGATCATCATTTTATTAGAGCATTGTCCCAAGTGAGGAAATAATGGTGGAGACTATGATTCCACCACAAGTCGGGATGAGACCCCGGACGAAAAAAAGAGGCCATAAAAAAAAGGCTCAAATAAAAAAATAAAAAAATGAGAGAAAAAGAGAGAAGGGACAATGTTACTATCCTTTTACCACACTTGTGCTTCAAAGTAGCACCAAGATATTCATGATAGAGAGTCTCCTATGTTGTAAATTTCATATACTAGTGGGAATTTTTCATTATAGAACTTGGCTTGTATATTCCAATGATGGGCTTCCTCAAAATGCCCTAGGTCTTCGTGAGCAAGCGAGTTGGATGCACACCCACTTAGTTTCTTTTGTTGAGCTTTCATATACTTAGCTCTAGTGCATCCGTTGCATGGCAATCCCTACTCACTCACATTGATATCTATTAATGGGCATCTCCATAGCCCGTTGATACGCCTAATTGATGTGAGACTATCTTCCCCTCTTTTTGTCTTCTCCACAACCACCGTTCTATTCCACATATAGTGCTATATCCATGGCTCACGCTCATGTATTGCGTGAAGTTTGAAAAAGTTTTGAAAATGTTAAATTATGAAACAATTGCTTGGCTTGTCATCGGGGTTGTGCAGGATTTAAATACATTGTGTGGTGAAGATGGAGCATAGCCAGACTATATTAATTTGTAGGGATAACATTCTTTGGCCATGTCATTTTGAGAAGACATAATTGCTTTATTAGTATGCTTGAAGTATTATTATTTTTATGTCAATATGAACTTTTGTCTTGAATCTTTCGAATCTGAATATTCATACCACAATTAAGAAAGTTTGCATTGAAATTATGCCAAGTAGCACTCCGCATCAAAAATTCTCTTTTTATCATTTACCTACTCAAGGACGAGCAGGAATTAAGCTTGGGGATGCCTGATACATCTCCAATGTATCTATAATTTTTGATTGCTCCATGCTATATTATCTATTGTTTTGGACTATATTGGGATTTACTTTCCACGTTTATATTATTTTTGGACTAACCTATTAACCGGAGGCCCAGCCCAGAATTGCTGTTTTTTTGCCTATTTCAGTGTTTCAAAGAAATGGAATATCAAACGGAATCCAAACAGAATAATCCTTTCTGGAACGTGATTTTCTTCCCGAATATGACCCAGGAGACTTGGACCCTATGCCAAGGAAGCTTCGAGGTGGGCACGAGGTAGGGGGGCGCGCCCTATACCCCCAGGCACGCCCCCCACCCTCGTGGGCCCACCAACGCTCCACCGACGTACTTCTTCCTCCTATATATACCCACGTACCCCCAAACGATCAGAACAGGAGCCAAAAACCTAATTCCACTGCCGCAATTTTCTGTATCCATGAGATCCCATATTGGGGCCTGTTCCGGAGCTCCGCCGGAGAGGGCCGTCATCACAGAGGGCTTCTACATCATCATAGCCTCTCCGATGAAGTGTGAGTAGTTTACTTCAGACCTTCGGGTCCATAGTTATTAGCTAGATGGCTTCTTCTCTCTTTTTGGATCTCAATACAATGTTCTCCCCCTCTCTTGTGGAGATCTATTCGATGTAATCTTCTTCTTTTTGCGGTGTGTTTGTTGAGACCGATGAATTGTGGGTTTATGATCAAGTCTATCTATGAACAATATTTGAATCTTCTCTGAATTCTTTTATGTATGATTGGTTATCTTTGCAAGTCTCTTTGAATTATCCGTTTGGTTTGGCCGACTAGATTGGTAGTTCTTTCCATGGGAGAAGTGCTTAGCTTTGGGTTCGATCCTGCGGTGTCCTTTCCCAGTGACAGAAGGGGCAGCAAGGCACGTATTGTATCGTTGCCATCGAGGATAACAAGATGGGGTTTATTTCATATTGCATGAATTTATCTCTCTACATCATGTCATCTTGCTTAAAGCGTTACTATGTTTTTAACTTAATACTCTAGATGCATGCTGGATAGCGGTCGATGAGTGGAGTAATAGTAGTAAATACAGAATCATTTCGATCTACTTGTCACGGACCTGATGCCTATATACATGATCATGCCTAGATATTCTCATAACTATGCTCAATTTTGTCAATTGCTTAACAGTAATTTGTTCACCCACCGTAGAAAACTTATGCTCGTGAGAGAAGCCACTAGTGAAACCTATGGCCCCCGGGTCTATTCTCATCATATCAATCTCCATCACTTTAATCTTGTTTTGCTTTTTTACTTTGCCTTTTACTTTTCACTTTGCGTCTTTATACCAAAAATACCAAAAATATTATCTCTATTGGATCTCACTTTCGTAAGTGATCGTGAAGGGATTGACAACCCCTAATCGCGTTGGTTGCGAGTTGCTATCGATTTGTGCAGGTACGAGGGACTTGAGCATGGCCTCATACTGGATTGATACCTTGGTTCTCAAAAACTGAGGGAAATACTTACGCTACTCTGTTGCATCATCCTCTCCTCTTCGGGGAAAACCAACGCAAGCTCAAGAGGTAGCAGGCCGTAGGGCACGTATCTTTAGGGGTGTCACTTTGTTTCTTCCCTTTGTCACATGTAACACGTTTACTGTTTTGACTTCTGGTGTGAATTTCTTCTGTTTCCCAGTTCTTTGTTTGCGGGGTTCGTCGTCGTCTTCACTTGGTGTATCCAGCCCCTTGTGTTCGGCGTTGAGTTTGCCGGATTGCTTGAAGACCCAACATTCTCTATGAATGTGATTTACAGGCTTATTAGGGGTGCTGTGAATTTGACATATCTTGTCCAGAATTTTGTTTAGGTTGCGCAGTTCATCCCTGTTGTCTTTGAGAGGCAGCTTTTGTTGACCCCGCCGAGAGCTTTTGAATACGGCATTTACCGCCGTGCTCTTCGGGCTGCTTTCCTTATTCCGGCGCTGGTTTTTGCTACGTCTTGGCTTCCCATTCCCGTCCCTGACTTCGGATGTACTTGGGTCGCTGGTGCTGCATCTTGCCAACCAGCTGTCCTCGCCCGCGCAAAAGCGGGTCATGAGGCTTGTTAATGCGGCCATTGTTCTTGGCTTTTCTTGGCCGAGGTGTCTGGCGAGCATTCGTCTCAAATGCTGTGTTTGAACTGCTAAGGCTTCAGCGTCCGGACAGTCGACTATTTGGTTCTTTTTAGTAAGAAATATGTTCCAAAGCTTTCGAGCTGACTCTCCGGGCTGTTGAGTTATATGACTTAAATTGTCTGCATCCAGTGGTCGGACATAGGTCCCTTGAAAATTTGCCTGAAATGCGTCCTCGAGCTCTTCCCAACTTCCAATGGTGTTTTCGGGAAGGCCTTTAAGCCAATGTCGGGCTGGCCCTTTGAGCTTGAGGGGTAAGGATTGTATGGCGTGGAGGTCATCTCCTCTGGCCATGTGGATACGGAGGATATAGTCCTCGATCCAGACCCCAGGGTCTGTCGTTCCGTCGTATGACTCTATGTTTACGGGTTTGAATCCCTCTGGAAATTCATGGTCCAGCACCTCATCAGTGAAACATAGGGGGTGTGCGACACCCCTATATTTGCGTGTACTGTGGTGTTCGGATTTTTGCTGTGTTGCATTGCTTGCTGGAGCGTGCTTTCTTGGCCCATAGATAGATCTGGTTGGGCCGTCTTTTTGATGTGAGTCCTCATGTGGATCGCCTGATGGCTTGTGTGTGGCATTGTTTGCCGCTCTATGTTGGCCGTGAGGTCGTCTATTCGACCGGATGGCTTCTTTGTTTTTTGATTGCGGGGTCTCTAGGACCTCCTCATCAAATTCAGGCAGTAGCTTTCGCTTCGGGTAGCTCTTTGTGCGGTGACTGCCGCCATATTTGTCTGCGGTGTTGAGTACTTTGCTCCATTTAATTATAAGTGCATCTTCCGTAGTCTTGAGCTTCCGCTTCTACTTTTTCAGGCTACGTGCAGTGGCGACGAACCTTTTATGGAGGTTTTTCTGCTCCAGGAGCTTGTCCGGCATGAGGTCATCCAGACTGTTATCTTCGCCGGAGACGGGTTGTTCGGTTTGATTATCCGTGTTGCCCTGGTCGGACGGTTGTTCAATGCCATGTTCGTCGTCCGCCGACTCACCCTGCTCTATGGCTGGGTCTGTATGACCGATGTTTCTATTGAGGCGGGGTTTGGAGCGGCGCTTACGCCGCCGCTTTGACTGCTTTTCAAGGGAACGATCCTTTGCTGTGTCCTTCCGTTCCTCGTCGTCGATTCCTTTGGGTGTGTCCACCATGTATACATCGTGGGATGAGGTGACTATCCGGTGCCCTGTGGGCAGTGGTTCCTGTTCGTCTCATGCATCGTCGTCCATACCATCAATGTCTTCAGAGTCGAAGTCGAGCATGTCGGTCAAATCATCCACAGTGGCTATGAAGTGGGTGGTGGGTGGGTGTCGAATTTCTTCGTCATCCGCACCCCAATCCTGCCGGTCATAATCCGACCAGGACTCTCCTGACAGGGAGAGAGACCTCAGTGAATTCAGTATGTCGCCGAAGGGCGAGTGCTGAAAGATATCCGCGGCGGTGAACTCCATGATCGGCGCCCAATCGGATTCGATTGGCAGGGGCGCGGGTGGGTCAGAGTCCGGAGGACAGTCCGGCAAATTGGAGCCACGGGCCTCACGAAGGGTAAGGCTGGTATTCGGCTCGATCGCCGTTAGGCCGCGGCCTCCGTGGCGGGGTCTAACCACTCGCCCACGGATGGCGCAATTGGCTCCGAATTGAAGATTGAAGCGGTTGCAGGTGCGGTCTCCTGAACACTGTTCGGCGGCAGAGCTAAATTAATCATGCCCATCCTGACAGTGCGACGCACTCGGCTGGGGCTCGAATCCGTCGAAGATCAAGTCTACGTGGATGTCGGCCGTGTAGTTTAAGCTACCAAACCTGACCTGATGGCCAGGGGCGTAACTCTCGATCTACTCCAGATGGCCAAGCGAGTTGGCCCACAGTCTGAAGCCGCCGAATACAAAGATTTGTCCAGGGAGAAAAGTCTCACCCTGGACTGCATCACTATCGACGATCGAAGGAGCCATCAAGCCTAATGATGACGACACAGAGGAACTCTCAATGAAAGCACCAATGTCGGTGTCAAAACCGGTGGATCTCGGGTAGGGGGTCCCGAACTGTGCGTCTAGGCGGATGGTAACTGGAGACAAGGGACACGATGTTTTTACCCAGGTTCGAGCCCTCTCGATGGAGGTAAAACCCTACTCCTGCTTGATTAATATTGATGATATGGGTAGTACAAGAGTGGATCTACCACGAGATCAGAGAGGCTAAACCCTAGAAGCTGGCCTATGGTATGATTGTTGTTGTTATGGTCCTACGGACTAAACCCTCCGGTTTATATAGACACCGGAGGGGGCTAGGGTTACACAGAGTCGGTTACAAGGAAGGAGATCTACATATCCGTATTGCCAAGCTTGCCTTCCACGCCAAGGAGAGTCCCATCCGGACACGGGACAAAGTCTTCAATCTTGTATCTTCATAGTCCAACAGTCCGGCCAAAGGTTATAGTCCGGCTGTCCGGATACCCCCTAATCCAGGACTCCCTCAATGGCATTTGTAAATCAGATGTAAAAGGGGGCATCAATCTTTGTTGTGAGTTTGAACATGCTATATATATTCATACGCATATCTAACTTTTTTTTGCAACCAAGGAGATTATATCTGGAACCATGCATGAACTGAGGTAAGTTGCATATTTTTTTTAATATATACTCGTGTACAATGTATATTCAAATGTACCCCCTCCATTCCAAAATAATCGTAGCTTTAGGATTTTCAAGAGTAAAGATGTGTGAAGTTTGATAAATCCTGAAAGTTCAATTCAAGAGAACCTAAAACGTTAATGCTTCTGCTCCCAAATATTGAACGAAGTGCCAAATAGGCCTCTGGTCACCCGAAACCGCGCGAGACTAATGTTTTGGTGGTAGGAAATTACTGTCCTGACTCTGGCCCGTGTAGCCTATCGGCCCGATGTCCAAAGGTCTAAACTGGGGTAGGTTTGTAACTTCACCAAGACGCCAGAGAAGCATTCATACGTCGTGGGCGCCTACCCATGCGCTCGGCCGAAATCTATCCCACCCCCATTTGGGACACCTGACATGACTGTCCTACCCCCAACCCGCAATATGTCCGAAATTTTAGATGGGGGGAAAGTTTGTAACTTTCCCCAAATTTCAAACAAGCGCGTCTCAAACCGAAACATTGTTCCCCCTTAGTTCCCCGCCTCCCTCCGTTTCCCCATTCATACTCCGTGAGCGCGAAAACGCCCTCTCCACTAGCCGCGAAACCCCAGCCTCCTCCGTCCTCGACCCCATAGCGGCCAATCCACCGCCGCCCTCCTCCATCACGCCGGAGCCGGTACCCCGACGTCGTCGTCCAACGCAACCGCAACCGCAACGCCCGCAAGGACTTAGAAGCTGAAGCCGAGGCAGAGCTGCCTCCACGACGCCTATGCCGACGTGCGCCGTACCAGAACAACTCCGACCACACCGTCCTGCGCCTCACTACTGCGGCTCCACTGTCGCAACCGTCCACCGCACTGGAGCTGTTCCCGCTACGCCGTTGTTTGCCGCCTTGGATCTGCTTCCCCGCTGCCGACAGACGGCCACCGCACCACACTCAACAACTTGGCCATGGGTTCGTCCAAGGTTGCATCGTCTGCCACAACTTATGGTTTTCGGCGAACAACAAGAAGATCGTCGGAAAAACAGAAGGAGGACACAGCACTGCCAGCAGAAAGAGGTACTCCTCTTCCGTTATTCGTGCAAATCTTACGTCTCCGCTCACACCGTATTCATCCCACGAAAGAAACTAGTTGAGCGCTTCTTACTGCATCTTCTTCGTGATACTAAATGCACAAGGTTTCCCCCTTTTACTATTTCACCTTTGCTAGAGGTCAATAGCCCACCTGGATTTCAATTCAGGGTCAGTCGAACCACAATTAAAAGAAGCAGCACCCGCTTAGGCGCGCGGAGCATCTAGTCCGCCTGTTCCCCGGGGAAGCGGGGTGTGGGGCGCAGGAGCTGCTTGCGCCCGATCTGGAGGTCGGCGGGGCTTGAATGGATGGCCGGGGGCGGTGCCAAGCATGGCGGTGCGGTGAGGTCAAGGGGAGGGCGCAGGCAGGGGAGGAATACTGGGTCGGTGGTCGCTGGCGTTTCGAGGAAGATCGTCAACACTGACTGGCTGGAGGTAGATGAAGGCGATCTGCCCGTTCTTTGTACATCGGACGGTGCAGAAAAATGGACTGGCCTATTTGCTTTCAGTCGACTGTTATTTTCATACAATCCTATAGTAATTTAGTGTGCGATGCATGTTGTAGAGCTATCATATGTCTCCCATCATTTATTTCTCACCGACCTGCTATCTGCTACCTTTACACTGTACTAATTGTGCACACACTTCACCCATACTCACACTATTGTTTTTTTATGCATGGGTATTTCAGACTCTGATGCAGTGTTGATGAATGCATAAAAGAAAAGACAGAAGTTGCTCCAGTGTAATTCGAATATAAGCACTAAGCGTTCCAGCGTTCTAACGGGTGCAGTGTCAGCAGTTGGAGACAGTAAACGTAGCTCTGCAGTTGATGATCTCGATTGCCACACACAACCATCCCAGGTGCTTGCTTTAACTTCGCGCTGTCAAATGTGGTTGCATGTTGCATATGGTGTCTAGCTTGTATTGCTTCCAATTTGGCTAAATTGCATCTGCTTACTTTACACATTATACCTTTGATAATGACATGCCTTCCTGTTTTCGATACATACTACATATGTCTATTAACTATGTTCGTACATCAAACTAATGATCTTTTGTATCCCTCGTCAATCACTTATGATGAGACAGTCACCCGGGTGGGTTACTGTGAGACACCATACTCGTTTAAAGAGTGCAGTGTCATCCTCCCCACATGATTCTCAAGAAACAGCAAGGCTAAATGAAGATAGTCAACGTAGCTCTCTAGTTGATCACCGCAATTCCCCCACACCACCATCGCAGGTGCTTGCTCTTACTTGGCAGTGTGATATGTGGCTGCATGTTGCATATGGTGTCTACCTTGTAATGCTTGTAATTAGGGTAAATTGCATCTTCTTAGTTAACACATTATACCTGTGAATATGACATGCCTTCCTGTTTTCGGTACATACTACGTCTTTCTATTAACCATGTTCTTACATCAAACTACTTTTCTTGTGTATCCCCATCAATGCTCCTAATTTGTTAAATTGCATCTCCTTAGCTTACACATTATACATGTGAATATGACACGCCTTCCTGTTTTTGGTACATACTACATCTGCCTATCACACCATGTTCTTACATCAAACTATTGTTCTTGTGTATCCTGCGTCTATCACTTATGATGAGACAGTCACACGCGTTGGTTAATATGAGACGCAATACTCTTATAAAGAATGCAATTTCATCCTCTCCACATGATTCTCAAGAAACAACAAGCCTAAATGAAGATATTGAACGCAACTCTATACCTGAAGACCGCACTTCCCCTACACCACCATCACAGGTGCTTGCTCTAACTTCGCAGTGTGATATGTGGTTGCATGTTGCATACGGTGTCTAGCTTGTAATGCTTCTAATTAGGGTAAATTGCATGTGCTTAGTTTACACACTATACCTGTGAATATGACATGCCTTCCTATTTTTGGTACACACTACATCTATGTGTTAACCCTGTTCTTACATGAAACTACCTCCCTTCTGTATCCTGCATCAATCACTTACGATGAGTCACCTTTATTCGTTGCATATTGCATATTATTTCTAGCATGTTGCCATGTATTGCTTCTAATTTGGTCAAATACATTTGTTAGGGCACCCTTTTAATTTGGCAGAGTGATATTGGTTTCATCTTTCATATGGTTTCTAGCTTGCATCGATTCTAACAAGTTCAAGCACCTTGTGCTTAGTTTACACTTTATACATCATACATGTCAATATGTCATGCCGTCCTGTTTTTCATACATATTCCATCCTCCTATCATGCGGCTGCCTTACATGAAAGTAGTGTTCGTCAGTATCATGCATCAATGAGTTCTGAAGAGCAAATTTTATTCCTTTTTCTTGTGGGTTTGACTTGACAAGGCAAAATCAAGAAAGAGGAAGGAAAAGAGTAAGGAAGGCGATGATGGTGGTCCTCTGCAGCAACGTAAACGGAGCATCTGTACCGATTCTCCTTGTACTGATAGTGCATTACAAGGTCCAAGTCTCCGCTCCCCTACTCCACCATCCAAGGTGCTTGCTCTAACTTGGCAGTGTGATATCTGGTTGCATGTTGCATATGGTGTCTAGCTCGTATTGCTCCTAATTAGTGTAAACTGCATCTACTTAGCTTACACATGATACATGTGAATATGACATGCTTTCCTATTTTTGGTACATACTATATCTTATGATAAGGCACCTTTAAGTCGCCACTGTGATATTGGTTGTGTCTTGCATATGATTTCTAGCATGTACTGCTTCTAATTTGTTGAAACGCCATATAGTTTGAACTTGGCAGAGTGATATTGGTTGCATCTTTCATATGGTGTCTAGCTTGCAGTGCTTCTAATTTGTTGAAATGCCTTCTGCTTAGGTACCACATCATAGGTGTGAATATGTCACACCATCCTGTTTTTCATACATATTCCATCCTCGCATCATGTGTTTGCCTTTCATCCGAGTAGTGTTCGTCAGTATCATGCATGAATGAGTTCTGAAGAGCGAATTTTATTCCTTTTTCTTATTGGTTTGACTTCACAATGCAAAATCATTACAGCTGAAAGAAATTAGTCCGGCAGTAGATGATGGTGGTCCTTCGGAGCAACTCAAATAGGGGGTCTCTATAGATTCTACTCTGGCATCCTCCCAACAAGATCCGCAAGACAACACAAGGCTGGACAGTCAATGTAGCTGTGTAGATGATGAGCACATCTTCCCTACTCCACCATCACATGTGCTTGCTCTAACTTGACACTATTATATGTGGTTGCATGTTGCGTGTGATGTCTAGCTTGTATTGCTTCTAACTTGAATTGATGCTTACTTTACCCATAATGCCTGTGAATATGACCCGTGTTCCAGTTTCTAGAACATATGTGTACATGATGAGCACATCTCCCCTACTCCACCATCACAGGTGCTTGCTCTTACTTGGAACTATTATACATGGTTGCATTTTCCATATGATGTCTAGTTTGTATTGCTTCTGATTATGTTGAATTGCATCTGTGTAGCTTACAACTTATACCTGCAACGATCACTTACCCATAAGACACATTTAACTTAGGACTGTGATGTAAGTTGCATCTTGCATTGTCTTCTAGCTTGTACTGCTTCTAATTTCTTGAAATGGCACTTACGACGAGACACTTTTTACCTGATAGAGTGATATTGGTTGCATGTTCATATGGTGCCTAGCTTTCATTTCTTCTAATTTTGTTGAAATGCCTTCCGCTTACTGTTTTTTCGTACATATTCCATCCTCCTATCGTACGTGTGAATATGAAACATTGTCTTTTTTTGTATATATTCCATCCTCCTATCATGCGCTTGCCTTACATCAAAGTAGTGTTCGTCTGTATCATGCATCAACTAGTTATGTAGAGCTAATTTTATTCATCTTCTTGTGGTTTTGACTTCATAAGGGAATATCAGAAAATAGGAAGGAAAAGAGTAAGTTAGGGGATGTTGGTGGTCTTCCGCACCGACGCAAACAGAGAATCTCTAGATTTGCCACTGCTACTGCTAATGAAGTTGAAGTCCCAAGACTACATGATGATTTCATCTCCCGTACTCCACCATCGCAGGTGCTTGCTCTAAGTTGACAGTGTGATAATTGGTTTCATCTTGCATATGTTGTCTAGCCTGTATTTCTTCTATTTTTATTAAATTGCACCTGCTGAGTTTATACGTTATACATGTGCATATGACATGGCTTTCTGTGTCTAGAATACACTGCATCTATCTATCATACCATGTTCTTACATCAAAGTACTGATGTCGTGTATCCCGCATCAGTCACTCATGATTGGACGCTTTTAACATGGCAATTTCATAGTGGTTGCATCTTGCATTGATTTCTATGTTGTACTGCTTCTAATTTTTCGAATTGCCACTTATGACAAGACACTTTTAACTTGGCAGAGTAATATTGGTTGCATCTTTCATATGGTGTCTAGCTTGCATTCCTTCTATTTTCTTGAAAATCCTTCTGCTTAGTTTGCACATCGTAGCTGTGAATATGTCATGTCGTCCTGTTTTTCTTACATATTCCATCCTCATACGGTTGTCTTACATCAAAGTATTGCTTGTCTGTATCATGCCTCAATGAGTTCTGAAGAGTGATTTTATTCTTTTGTGTTGTGGGTACAGCTCGACATGGCAAAGTCAAAAAAGAGCAAGGAAAATAATATAGTAGGGAGTGTTGTTACTCGTCGGGTGAAACAGAAAAGGTTCTGCCGTCGAGATTCTGCTGGTACTTATAGTGCAGTAGAAGGTCCAAGTCCACCGGCTAAATCTACAAACACAGTATCACCTGCTTGTAACATCCCAAATTTTCAATTTGGAATGTTTTACAATTATTAGCTAAGCATCTATGCATTTTGTTTGAATTGAGTGGCATTTGGAAATTTCAGAGGCATTTGAGTTTTATTTGAATTTGAATTTGATTTGGCAATTGAAATTATTTCAAAAATACCTTACAAATACTTGAGCAAAATTATGAGAGGAGTAAACATGACACTCCAAAGAAAAATGTCAGAAGAAAATATTGCCAAGAAAGTTTGAATTCAAATTTGATTTTATTTGGAATCTACAAAAAAATGTTTTTTTGTTTCTGTTTTGCCTCCGGAAAAATGTTCACGTTGTAGGATTTAGTTTTCTGATTTTATATATATATATATATATATATATATATATGCCCTATATAAAAGCATTATAGTTTTCTCTTATTTTAGTTTTTTCTCTCTGCCTTAATTCAAAAAAAAAGGGAAAACCCCCCCGAGCTGGCCCGGCCGACGGTCCAGCCAGCGAGGCCGCAGCCTGCCAGCGCGCCCATGGCCGCCAGCCCAGCGCGCCTCACGCCCAACCGAACCCTCCTCTCCCTCTCTCACCGACGCGCCGACCCACCCCGTCTTCCTCCTCCCGCAAGCCACGCACGCGTATCCCGCACGCGCTCGCGCTGGCCGAGTCCGAGCCCTCGCAAAAACCCTAGTCCGGGCTATCCCCTCGCCCAAGACTTTGTCCTATAAATAGCCCTACCTCTCCTCTTCCAAATCCCCCTAAAACCCAAGCCCAAAACCCACCGCAGCTCGCGCCCTCGCCAAACGCATCTCGCTGCTGCCGCCGCAGTTCGCCGCCCATTTCGACTCCGGTGAGCACTCCCTCGACCCCAATTTCCATCCACGTACTTACGTCGTCGTTGCCCTTTTTTTTGACATGGTCTGCCTCCCTCTTACCCACAGCAGCGACGACCCCGAGCTCATCTGCCACCCGCCGGAGCTGTAGAGCGCCGGGCTCTGTTTCGCCTCGCCTCGATGTCCGCGCCGTCCCCGAGCTCCAACAACTCCACCACCATCTCCGTCTTGCTCTGCCGCATCTCCCCGACGTCACAGCTGTCGCCCCGGACCAACGGAGCCCCTCCGCCACCGACGCCCGAGTCACCGCTGTCGTCTCCGTCCGTCCACTGTAAGCCCGAGCTCCCCTCCACCATTAGATCTCGCATGTACAGCCTAGATTAGATCACGTGAAGAGATTGGTTTTTCTTTAGTAGATCAGTTTAGTTTCGGTTTATTCCCGGTTAGATCGGTTTACTTAGTTGCGGTTTAGTTAGACCGGTCGATCAGTTTATTTCCGTTTAGCCCGTAGACCTATTCGCTTATTAAGCGCTTATGCGTTGTTTAGTTTTAAAGCGCTCACTGTTTCGGCCCGTTAGCGCGTTAGTTTTTTTTCTTTAGTTTTATTCCAGTTTCTGTTTTAGCAGAATAGTTCTGTTCTTATAAAATCTATAACTTTTAGGTTATTTAATATTTTTAGTTGATTCTTTTTTTGTTAGTTTGCATTTTTCCTAGAGTTTCTGTAGAAAATAGATTCGGCCATGTTTAGGTTTTTAAAAATTGTTTTATATTATTTTTAGTCAGATTAGTTTTCTGCTATAAATTGAGTTAGGATTATTTTATTTTAGTGATTATTTTTGTCACTGCCTTGTTTTGACCTTGCCTAGCAGTAGGAATTTATTTGGGGATTTTTAGTCTTTACTAAAAATAGCTTTACTCGAAAACAAGCCTTTCTAGTTTTATTTTAGCTTGCTGCTGTTTTCTCCTGTTCTAGTTATTTTAAAATTTTATTTTACCTCTGCTATAATTTATTTTAGATTAGTTTCTGTAGTTTTAGAACGTGAACTTTTATTTACAGAAAATAAAAAGTTTATTTTATTTTCTTGTTAGTTATTGGCTTGGAGTTCTTCGAGTTTTCTTTGGTTTTGGTTTGATTGTTTTGTGTGATTTATGTTAGCATGTTGTTATGTTAAGTGATTGTATGTTTGTATGCTTATATGATTAGTGTTTGCTTCGATAGAATTTCCGGAGTGCGTAGCCTGCTATTACGAGTCGCTAGCTTTCGAAGACCGTCAGCTAGGCAAGTCATTTGATCATGTTTTACAATACCTATGATTTTGTTGCATTAGAATTATTCCTCCCCACCATGCATGCAGTAGGAGAATTTTAAGTTATGTTCTTGAGTAGTAGGATGAACCCAATTCCCCTTGTTACCATTGTCTGGGATGATGTAGTTTATTTTGCTATGCTCGTAGACGGGGTTGGTTGAGAGATTCATAAGGGAGATGTGAGAGTCAAGATGATGACAACCCCATGACTTCAAGCTCAAGATGGACTTCAAATTCACTACTTGGTGGAGGACGGTTGACGGGCACCTTGGAAAAACCAGCGGATGGCCGGGATGCATGGAGAAGCGCCATGACATCTTGCGGAAAGCTTCACCCAGCCATGAAGAGACGGATGGATACACCTTGATCGGA